>JACXSL010000906.1:0-16049 GCA_019514585.1 Dendrobium officinale
GAATATTGGCATGACATAGCCTTTTATGCCATAACTAAACATCATTATTTGTAGATTTCATATAAAGTAAATTAAAATTTACATCATTTTTATTCTCTAAATAAATTAAATAAATATTTTTATGTATATTTTCTATAAGTAAAATAGTTTCATTATTTCTAATAATACAATGTGAAGCATAAAAGAAACATTTAAACCTTTATCACATAATTGACTAATTGATATTAAGTTATGTTTTAAACCAGAAATAAATAAGACTTTTTCTAAAGTCATAGAGTTGTTACATATGGATCCAATGCCAATAATCTTTTCTTTTGCATTATCTCCATATGCGACATATCCTCCATCTCTTGATTCTAATGTAGAGAATTTTACTTTATCACCCGTCATATGTCCTGAACATCCATTGTCTAAGTATTATATGCCTTCATTGATTTTACTTTGAATGCATTCCTACAAAAAAAAACCAAATGTTAACTTTTTGAAACCCAAATATTTTTGGGTCCACATTCTAAATGAGTAGTATGATATCTATTATGAATGGTATATAAAGTGCTTGTGTATTTTTTTTTGGAACCCATACAAAAGATGATTGTTTAGCATTCTTTTATCTATGAGCATAGTAATCAAATGGGTTATGTCCTTTTCTACCACAATTATTACATCAAATATTAATGTTTATATATGGCTTTATATAATATCTATGTGACATATAAGAAGAATTTTTGTTTGATGTTGTACTTGATGGAACTTTATAATAAACATGTGATTTCATGCACAAATCTATATCTTGCTTTTAATAGAATACTTTCTCTTTCAAGTTTATAAACAAGTAAAGAATGATCTAATAAAGAACTATTTTTATTTTTCAAATCATCACATTCATTTTTTAACTCATTAAAATGCATATCTAAATTTTTATGCTCTTTTTCTAAAATATTATATTTTCTTTTTAATTTTTTATATTCAATAACTAATTGATTAAAAGCATCATCTAATTCTTCATAAGAAATATTATCACATACCTCTTGAGAATAACAATCCATTTCTACTCCTGTCATAAGGCAAATGTTCACCTCTTCATCTGATGAACTTGATTCATTTGAATCTGGGTTGGCCCATAGAGCCTTCTTTTTCTTCTTGAAATTCTTCTATTCTTTCTTTTCACTCTTTAGCTCTACATTCATCTCTTTCTGCTTTGAATCAATGAGATGTAGTTAATCTCCTCTTATATGTCTAGGCTTTTTGCAATGGTAACAAATAATCTATTCTCCTATAGGAAACTTCTTAGTTTGAAATTTATAATTTTTGAATTTCTTATACCTTTGATTTTTTTTCTTCCTTCATAAGCTCCCAAGTCTTATTGAAAGCATGGACACCTCATCACTATCTTTGTTAGAGCTTGATGAACTAGGTTCATAATTATCATCAACCTATAAGGCAATAGTTTTACCTTTCTCTTTCTCTTTCTTAGAAGACCGTCCAATTTATCTCTTTGAGCAATAATCTATTCATGTGCTATAAATGAACCCAAAAGTTGATCAAGTGGATAAGTAGATTAATCTTTAGCCTCACTATTTGCAGTTGCTTTAACATCCAATTCTTTGGAAAGACATCAAAGAATTTTATAGACTAAGTCATTATTCTTCTATATTCTTCCACGAGAATGTAATATATTAATTATTTTCATAAATCTTGTATACATATCAGAATAATATATTCAAAAGGAGATATATGAAATAATTCATATTCATGAATAAGTTTATTTATGTGAGCATCTCTAACCTCACTATTACCTTCATAAGTTATAATTAATTTGTCCCAAATTTCTTTTGTTGAATTTAACATGAAAATTTTCATGTAATCATCTGGAAGAAATGCACAATGCAAAGTATTACATTTCCTAACATTTAACTCATCTAACTCCCTCTCTAATTCAATCCAATCATCAAAAGGGTTTTCAATTCTAATTCAATTATTTTCTTTAGTGGGTGTATGATATTGGTGTGTAAGCATGTGCCACATACGAGAGTCTTGCCCTCTTAAAAATGTACTAATTTTATTTTTCCAATAATCAAAAGAAACCTTATCTAACAATGGTGGTCAATGAGTGTATCATCCTTCGGGAAGTGAACCTTAGGAAAATCTTTTGCCATAGTTTATAAGTTGGTCTATTCTAGGATGTTAAGCCAAAATAAAAAAAAGAGCCAAGGCTCTGATACCAATTATTGGATGACAATGGCACTCCAAGAAGGGTGTGAATTGGGGTTTTTTCAATTTTTATTAAAAAATAAAATTATTTTAAACCTTTTTTTGTAAAAGAATAAGAGAATCACACAATTTTTATGAAAAAGATAAAGAAACATATATTCAAGAAATCAAAATAAGAGGCACAATATTTTTTATGTGGTTCAGCCCAGATATTAATCCGACCTACGTCCACTCTAGCCAACTCTCGAGCTAGAATTCATTAATCTCATATTTTCTTTATAAACATCACTTCTTTAAACTAAAGAAGTTCTTTACAATCTAAGTACTCTTATACACGGATGAGTACAAACCAATTTAATTATAATTTAAACTTTTACTAAGCCAAATGCCTTAGAAAAAAAATTAAAAAATATAATTGATGTAAATAAAATAAGCTCTAATTATCTTGTAATAAAATGTCTATAATATTTGAGATAATCTTACAAAATATTTTTTATCACCTCACTACTTGTAAATGAAATATTAATATGCTCACTTTAAGATAGATTTATATTTTTATTTTAAATAAAAATATATTCTTGCTGATTTAAATTTTAACTCTTCAAATAAAAAAATAAACTAGATTTTTAAAGTAAATATATGCCTCATTTAAAGAAAATAAAAATACTTGCTTAACTAACTTTATGAATTTAAAAGATGTAATATAGAAAACTTAATATAAAAATTTTCAACTAATATTTTATAAAATAATAAATATATTCAAGAAAAAAATATATGATGAAAGCTAAAAGAATAGCAAGTAAAGATTTAGTGAAGGAAAGAAAAATCAAGAACTCCAAGAGATGTTACTCGGTTGTGTGTGTTGAAGCTTTTTAACCATGAATTCAATCTCGCAAATAAAAAGAACTCTTGGAATAAAAATCAAAAAGTTTCTCCTCTCATGATTTAGCATGTAAAGAAGAAATGAAGAATAGAAGAATTTCTAGAGATTTCCTTTTTTGAGCATCCCTTGTATAAAGAAGAAGAAAGGTATTTAAAGAGAAAGAATAAGTAAAACCAAATTTGAATAAAACTATTAATCTATTATTAATTTATTAACTAATAGTATTATATTTGATTAAGAATTTATTTATATTAAATATATATGAGATTCAAACAACTTTAAAATGGCTAGCCACATGGGAAAGTAAAAAAGTCTTTATATACATAAAAAATAAGGTAAAAATGGCTACCAGCAGATTATATTAAAATTAGATAATGTTTTTAAATTAATTATAAATTCAAATGAAATCCAAATGAGTCATATAACATATCAATTTCTATATACAGAATCCAAATCATTTAATGCAATAAAAATTATTCCACAATTCCATCAAATTAATATCATATGTAGTAAAATATAAATTTTTGTATATTTTTAAATATTTAAAGATATATTGAATATTAATATAATAATATGATGTAATTTATATAAAATTAATCATACATTAATAAATAAATGTGAAATAAGTCAATTCAAAATAAGTACAAAATAAAAGTATTACCATATAAGCTTCATACCTTTAATTTCCCTAATTATATAACTTTCCATATTTGATAATAATTATGTAATTGTTGAAGGTTATAAAATTTATTTAATAAAAAAAAAACTTGTAGATTTTTATATCAAGATTAATATATAATGAATATATATTTAGATTGTGAGAAAATTAAATCATAGAAGTAAATATTAATTAACCACTAACATACTCCTACAATAATATAAAGTCGTTCAAGTTGTCTATCTTGGTCCATCTTAATCTTAATATTTGATTGAACTTGTGTTGTACAATGCAAATCCCCATAAGTAATTACTATGCTCATCATTATACCTGAAATATTTAGCACACAAATTAGAACATTCAAACATATGTTTGTTATCATCAAAATCTCTAAAATAAGTCATGAGGTATCAACACAATTATATCATAGATAAAAGAAGTATAGTAATAAAATAAATAATCACATCATCAAGTCAAATCAACCAGCACACGTGCCACATACAAAAATGCCATAACACAGAAGCAAAAAAGTTAAATACCAGCCTAACCTAGAGCTAAAAGTGCTTCCCTAGCAAATAAATCTATATGTGTATAATAGGTTGTGTGGCTTTGGATAGGTCCCATGTCATGTAGTTAGTTTAAGTTGTTTCGTGTTCGGGTTTATTGAATGTTAAAAAAAGGATTTTAATTAAAGTTTAAATATTAATGTATTAGGGTTCATTTTAATTAATTAATTAATTTTGTTAATTAGTTTTAATACTTAGGATAGTGTTCTCTGAAGTTTAAGTTGCATTAGTGGATTTTAAAAGGTCTGGGGTTAACCTACTTACTAAGCTGAGGGGTCCAAAAGTTTCTTTTAGAAAGAGGATAGACTTTAGGGTTCTAGCATTATAATTAAATATTAGACCTTACAATAAGTAATTAGACTTTGAGTTTTCTGGATTTGGAGTTCTCTAAGCAAAGTTATGAATTATAGAAGTTTTTTTTTTAAAGAAATTCAAATAATTGCATTAAAAGGAAAGTAGGAATAACCTAATACAATCTAGAAAGAAAAAAACTAGTAATTCCTTGATAAAGGAACATTATTAAAAGCATATCTTTAAAATAAACTTGTTATAATTAAAATAAAAACCACTATTTACCATTTTAAAACCCTTGAGATGCAGGGGATACCAAAATATTAAACAACTCGATGGTTGGTTAGTATCCCAGAGTTGCCAATCGGTTAAAAAATAGAACCTAGTATCGATTCCATAAGCAATTAGAATAAGTTTATAAAACAAATAAAAGAATAAAAGAAAAAAGAAGTAATAAAAAAAAATACATTTAAACATTGACATCCATAAAACACCTAAGAAAAAAAAGGTATTTCAGATGCCATTTCAAATTTCCAAAGTTGTAGTCCAAAGCTAGTATTCTGAACATTTCTTTGATCACAAGCTCCATCTTCAAGTATCTTTCCACTTTGTTAAAAGCCAAGAGAAAACCAGTAAGCATATTAATGAGTTAATTGAGAAGAACCTCTCATATAGTTCTTCATTCTGAGATCAGCAATCCTTCTTCTAGGTAGATCTTTCACCGGTCCTAGAGCTTGTAGTTCTTTGAACAATTTGTGTTTAGAACTGGAAGAACCATTCTCCTTAGTAGAATCCTTCAATAATACATTTTTTTTAAAAATTTTAAATAATCATAGAAGGAGGAGTAATGGTTCCATTATAAACACCTTTTATTCCCTCATTAATATCAACCATTTCAAAAGTCCTTGCTGCATTTGTTGGAGTCAAAACCGAATTCTGCACCTCAACAAACTTTGACTTAGTCATGAAATCATTTGAAGTTTGTTTATCAATTGAAATTGTTTCAGAATTATTAGCCTCCTTATCTTCCTCCAGAATTTGTGGGATTTCAAAATTAGAATTTTGAATTTCCAAATCTTCAGCAATCATTGGATGATCCACAAAAAAATATGAAGTCTCTAATGGATCAATCACCAAAATGGAATCAACAATAACAGCATTATTTTTAGCAACCAAAGCTTGTGAAGGATTGAATTTAAAATTTGAATTTTGAGCAACAACCAGCAATCAAATCAGATTCATGGCTAACAGCAACTTCATCTCCTTCCTTAATTTCAGCATCTTCTACAATTTGGTAATTAATTTCTGCACAATTCAAAGGATCATCCACCAAATCTTTAACATTCGAATTTTGAGCTACCAATGGATACAAAAAAGTTAGAGAGAGTGACTATGGGAATTCAAATTTCTGTTCCGTTATTTCGGTTTGAATTCGGCGGTCCTCAGCTTTCGCGGCTGGTGTGTCCGACGATCTGCCGACTATCTGACAGCCTTGGGAGATGAAGATGGAGCGTAATCAACTCTTATCGTCGGAGTCCTGGGCGAATTACAGGAAAGGATTTTCAATTCCAGTGCAACAATCTTCAGATGTTTTCATTGGAGGTTCAAAAACTCTAAAAGTATTCAACAAAAAATTCAAAAATCTCAAAGAGAAACCCTTAATCATTAATGAGGGTGGTTTATTGCAAAAGAAGGATTCTCCCATTCTAGTGCCGGGAAAAGGGAAAGAGATTATAAATGAGGATTGTGTTATTAATTCAAAATCTTTTAAAAGTCCTATTTAAGATAACAAGGTGATCGGAAATCTCAATTTGGAAGCTTCCTCTTCTGATGGTCTAAGGATTTTCACTAGCAAATGTTTTAATTCTGCTTCATTGCCTTCTTCACCGAGTCGTAATGACATGGTGGTTTCCCCCCAATTGATTTGTAAATCCCAGAATGAAGACAAGGTGGATGAGGTTTTTCGGTAAAAGAATGATGCAGTTAGTTCTTTAAGAGCTCCAGAGGTAGATAATGTAGTTTTGAACAAAGCTTCTCAAACTGTGAACAAATGGAGCAATGTGGTGGTACAATCTGTTTGGAATAAAAAATAGAAAATCAAGGTTGATAACTTGAATTTGGGCTCCTTTTTATCTGAAGATGGTAAGAGTGTGGTGTTACAAGCTGAAAAGGAGATTGAGAATGCTAGGATACTGGAAAAAGCATTAGTTGTGAATTTTTTTTGTGATAGCATTCCATTCAATTTGGTGAGCACGGATTTAAGAAGGCAATGGAATAAGTTTGGGAAATTCCACATTACTAGATTGGGCCTTGTCTGGATGTTATATTCTTTTGAAGATTAAAATGCCTTGGAAAGTATCATATATGGTGATTCTTGGTGGGTGAGAGGACAGGTGGTGGGCTTGGATAAATGGTCAGCTTCCTTCAATCCAAATTATCTCAAAGGCATTTCAGCTCCGGTGTGGACAGGCTTCCTAATTTACCTCTTCAGTGCTGGGATGAGGTGAACATTTATAGGATTGCTTCTATGGTGGGACAGCATTACCTCCTTGACAGGAATATGTTCCATTGAAGTAGAAGGGAGTTTGCTATGGTATGTGTTAGCATTCCCTTAGATTTGAAATTACCAAAGGGTGTTTGGGTGGAAGGCATGGCTGGAAAATTTTATCAAATAGTTGAGTATGAAGGATTTTCAAAAATCTGCAGTGAATTTGGCAAGTTTGGCCATGTTGTAGCTGATTGTGCGATGTTATTAAAGAAATTTTAGCTGTTTCAGGGCCTTCAAATGCAGTTGTATTATCTGAAGCATGGATCACTCAAAAGGAGGGTGTTAGATCTAATGTAAACGGTGGAATAGATGATAACAATCCCTGGATCCAGGTGAAATATGGCAATAGAAGGACTAAAAAAATGGCAGATAAAAGAGACTTTTTTAATAAAATCTCCATTCGAATGAAGAAGATCTATATTCCAAAGCTTGATCCAACCAATTCAAAGAAAACTGGTGAACCTGAAGGAGATAGTTTGGGAGCTAAATCAACTATTTCAGAAATTATTTCTATGCTGGTGTTGACCTCATTTTTGTATGAGGTCACTAAGGCCTCCAAACTTTAGATCAATTCTAGACCTTAGGGCCTACTCTAGACCTTAAGATCCTTTCCTAGAGCCAGATCCTAGGATCCACTCTAGACCTTAAGATCCTTTCCTAGATCCAGACCTTAGGATCCATTCTATAGCCCAGGATTCCCTTAGATCCTAGATCTTAGAACCCCTCTAGATCTTAGGACCAATCTAGACTCAAATCAATCCCTACCTTTGATCAACTCCAACCTCAAATCAATCCCCACCCTTGATCATCTTCAACCTCAAATCAATTCCTACCTTTGATCAACATCAACTTCAATTTAATTCCTACCCTTGATCAATTTAAATCTCAAGCTTCATTCAACTCAAATCCCAATTAATTCAAATTTCAAACATATCCAAACTTTGATTCAATCCACTTGAGAACCCAAATTTCAATCTAGACTTTGATTCCACCTTTGATCTAGCTTTTACCCTATCCATTCATTAACAGTCACCACATGATTGTAAATGGTTTTGCATACTCCAACATTAATCATTAAAACTTAAAATCCAATCCAAACCCAGAAATCCAGACCTAAATCCAAAGTCTTAAGGCCTTGTCCTAAAGACCTTTTTTTAAATATTTTTCAAAACATTTCAAAACCTAGTCAAATGGACTCTGATTCAGGGTCTATCACTTACAAAGTGATAATACATGTCTCTAGAGGTTACCCTCCAATTTTGAGCCCATTCTGAGGTCTTTAACCCCAGAATCTGAATTAAAATCCAAAGGCTGTAAAACTTTCAAATATTTACAGCCTATGCCATTGGACTTAACACCTTGGAGATTTTGATCTTGGAGTCCTTATCAAAGCCTCCAATCACTTCCAAAACCTTGATTGTGACCCATTGAGCAGTAAACTGCATTTTTTAGACCCATTTTTGACCCTAGTTTACCAATGGGTCAAGATTGACCAAAATACCCCTATGGGATTTTAAATGCACATTCCAACTCAAATCAATTCCAAACTCTTGAAAACCACTTTCAATGAGTTTCAAATATCAAACCCAACTTGTTGAGCTCAAACCCAGACCTTGGGTCAACTTGGTTGACCAAGTCAACCAAGTTTGACCCATTAATCCATACACCCCTTCATTTTCAAATTTTGAACCAAGTCCATTCCAAGTCCTTTGAATGTATGGGATGACCCCTTGGGCACCCAAGAGACCCCTCTTGGAGACCCAAGCCTTGGGCTCACTTGGGTTAACCATATTCCTTGGGCTAGCCTGGGTCAAGAGTTAGGCTAACCCAAAGTAGCCAAAAACACTTGGACCCGAGCCATTTTCCAACTCAGATCAAATTGGATCCAATTGCCACTTGCCACCTCAAGCCCAGGGTCTGGCCTGACCTGGGTTGAGCCCAAATCGACCCGAACCGAGCATGTTTGGATCAACCCTAGCCATCTTTTAACCAAGATCAAATTGGATCCAATTGCCACCTGTATTGGGTGCACCAGACTTAGACCTATCTCCCATACCAAACCCAGGGTCTGATCTGACCTGGATCGAGCTCAATTCGACTCGAACCGAGCAAGTTTGGGTCCAATCCAGCCACCAATTTGATCCAGACCTTCCCAGACCAAATTGACTCCACCCTTGGCTCCAGCACGTCCCCATCGGCCTCCCCCAGTCAACCCGACCCAGACCATGGCCGGCGGCGGTCGGAGCCAATGGAAATTGAGTTCCGGTGGTCCCCCCTAGATAATTCCTGGCTCCAGGCTACTGTCCACCAGTTTAATCCCCACGAACTCCCCTGGATGTCACCATCGTCCACCTGGCAGTGATCCAAGCCCTCTCCAGCTCAATCTCGGTCGTCCAAGCTCCTGAAAGGTGGCCGAGTACCCTCGAGCTCGCCAGACCTCCAGAGGCATTAGCATTCTCTCTCGATCGATTCCAAGAGCTCCTTCGAACTCCCAGATGCTCTCTTCGATCTCCTAGTTCGATCCCTCCTTCTGTTCGACCAAGCGTCCGTGAAAGCTTTCGGCGTCCTGCTCGAAGTCGCACCTCTGGCCATCCTCCGGTCACGACGTCTGAAGGAGAACTATTCTCTATCATCCCCTGAAGCTTCCTGATAGAGAAGCTCATTCGTTGAGGCCTTCTCTGCGGTAATCCCTCCATCCCGAGCTCCCTAGCTTGGTAGTCCGGTCAAGTGTGAAGGAAACCTTCACCCCAACGGATCTCCACCGTTGGATTGAAGGTTTCCATCATCCTGATCCTCCCTATGAAATTTCATCAGAGTTCACCGGTGAGATCGCCCGGATCAAGCCGGAGAAGCTCTGCGGTCTCGGATACGAGCGGGAGGTTGAAGAAAAAATCTCAGCCGTTGATCTCGATCAACGGCTCGGATTAGATCCCGCGGTATCGAAGCGCCATTAATCCCAGCCGTTCGATCGGCCATCCGACGGCTGTGGTTAACCCGACCATTAACAGTTAGCGCCAATGATTGCTTGGCGAATCAGCGCGCGGCGCGTGTAAACGGTTGCTGACTGTGTAATTGCCGGATTAATAAATCCAGAAATTCAAGGGAAATTCAAAAATTCATAACTCCTTGCACACTTGTCCAAATTAGGTGTTCTTAGGCTCATTGGAAAGGTCTCAAGGAGTTCTACGAAAGCCTTATGGTTCCAGACGCTAGTTAGGTCAGTCTTAGGTTTAATTTCAATTTGAGCATTTTTTGAATTTCCTTAATTACTTTTTAAATACAAGTCCACCAGGTCTGGAATTTTGGGAGATTGAAATTGAACATGTTCCTGACATGTCCAAATTTTATCTCCCCATTTTAAGTTGTTTAAGGGCATTTTCCCTAATTTTTAAGTTTAAGGGTCATGGTTTGACCCTTAAATTCAAAAGGGGATATAGACCTATCCAATGGGATTTAGGGTGTGATTTTTGGCGTGTTGATGTGTAGGATGAGGAGTGTAGAGCCACTAATTTTGCCCCAATCCAAGCCTAGGATAGACCCCTATAGTGATTTGAAGGTGACTTAGAGCTCACCTTGGGTGGTTTGGTCAATCACATTAGATTACTCCATTTAATCTCAAATTTGGTGGGTTTAGTCCTTAGGGTCAGGTGATTCTATGGTCCAAATTTCATCAAATTTGGAGTTCATTTGGTTCCCCAAGTAGGAGCCTCAAAAATCCTTCTTAGAAATGGCATGTTAACCCTAATTGATTGATAATGAACTATTCTTAACTTGTAAAATCCATTAAAATGTCCTTAATTGTCCCTAATTAATTCCATAATCAATAAGAATTAATACCCTCTTAGATTGATCTCTAGATTTATCTTGGCTTGATCCTTAGGTAATTAGGGTTTAATCAATTTTAATTAATCTTAAAAATCTTAAAAATCCCAAAAGGGTTTTAAACACTTGTTAGTCTGTCCTTAGGTCATTTATGACCTTTGGAATTGATCCCAAGGAGTTTAGGACTCATTTGGGTTCAAATCCTTAAGTGGACCCCTTATTCGTAATAACTTGGTAACCCCTACGAATATGTAAAAATTTCTAAAATTCACTGTTAATTATAGAAAAATTTTGATTAATTAAACTTAATGGCTAATGACTTCAATTAGAATCTATTACTTCCTAAAAATATTAAACTTCCATAATTTGGTCAAAGTCAATAACTCAACATCTTAGGTGACTTTAGGTCAAACTGGGCCAGAACTTCTAAAAATCATAACTTTTGATAGAAAACTCCAAATCGAATGTACCACCTGTATAAAAACTCATAATTAGGTCTAGTATTTATTAAAAATCTGAAACCCTTAAGATTAGCTCTAATTTTGAAACTCAAATTTTGACCCCTTACTTAATGTATCCGGGTAATCCTTTTAAAATCTGTTAACTTCTCCAACCTCTAAAACTCTTTTAATAGGGTATTAAAATTCTCAACCAAACCATTAAAATCAGCAATCAATTCCCCTTAATGTTAATTCACTCCTTTAATTCCAACCAATTTTAAAATAATTTAATTAACCCCGACTGCTACTAGGTAACCCAGGACTACGAGGCTATTAACTTAGCCCCAAGGAAGGTGAAATAAACTTCACGGCCTCGGTGTGAAACAAAGGTAGCAATCAATTAACTTTTAAAATACATTTAATTAAAATTCCTAATTTATTAATATTTAAAGTTTAACTCAAATCCTCTTTTTAAGCCTTAACAAACTCAGAACTTTAGACAACTTTGATTAATCACCTAGTTTAGGATTTACTCCAGCCACACGACCTTTTACACACACTTTAGATGATGTGCTAGGACAACCAACTCTAGATCTATGTTAGGCCGGTGTTTACTTTACTGTTGTGTGTCAGATTTTTCGTAGTTTTTACTGCATGTTGTGGATGAAATTGATTTGCTGTGTCTTCTTACTTTTCTGCACTCTGTGGATGGATTGATGTGTTTGGAGACTAGATTACCCTTAGGTTAGGTACGATCTGGATGTTCACACAGTTTTCTGCAGGTGGCCACGCTCACGCAGGGCAGTAAAAGGGGGCTAAATATAAAAAATTATTATTAATTGTTATAAATGTTTGCACAGGTGCTTCAGATTCTAAAGCCCCCAAATAAAAAGAGCGTGGCCAGTGTGTTTTACTTTCCTTTCTGCATATATATAACTGCTTGGAAATAACTTATTTATTAACTGCTTAGGATAACCCTGTAGGTGAGTCTAGATTTTATATTTGATACAAATATAATTTATATAATTGTCAAGTGTTGTGAAAGTTAATTTTGAGTTGGGATACATAGATCCAAAGTTTGGATTCCAAAGAGGAAAAGATTCCCTTTTAGGAAGTATTCCTTTTTCCATTTGGAAATCCAAATTTGGATCACACTTCTCTTATACCCAAAGAGGAAAGAGTGGCCTTCCCCTTAAAGGGAAGTGCCCTCTTATCCATTTAGGTAGTTCACTACGAAGAATCCAAGAAGTTTGAAGAAAAGGAGTCCAAAGAAGAGCAAGATTGAAGAGTTGAAGATTGAGAGTATCCCACTCAAAATTACTTGCGTCATTACTAGGCTTAGAATCCGAGTTGTCGACAGTGGTATCCGGCCACTTTACTTTCTGCAAAACTCTGGTTTGTAATAAGCAAGGCAACTTTGCCTATGGACATTTATTAATTGGTTAATATTTGATGTGATGAATTGATTGCCTTTAGGATTGCCTGCTTTTCCTAGTTTTTTGGCGATTATGTACCCCTTTTGTTTTCTCCTGGACACGTGAGACTCGTGAGGGTGTGAAAGTTTTCTACTCATAAATTTAAAAGACTAAAATTTTAGTGAGTCTAAATAACATAGAAAGATAACGAATCTAGGGATTTAGCCGGGGATCGACCTTGGGGTCGCATGCATATTTTCTGCACTTCTTCTTTCCTTATTTTAGACCCTTCCCCGCCTGCGGGTAGAGTCCGGATAGTCTGACCTATGAGGACGAGGTGCCGGACCTGGGGAAGTCCAGTCTTCTAAAAAATTATTTTATAAACCTGTTTTTAAAATTTCAAGCATATTTGATTTGGAAGTTGTCGACTAGCATGCATTGCATTAGATATAAAATCAAAAGAGTCAAATTTTTAATTGCATTAGTTTTAGCATTTTAGCACCCAACATAAGTCGAAGGGGCCAATTAGGGAAAATTTCTAGATGTCGGCCCCAATTCTCCAGAACCTTAAGTACAACGTCCCTACCACTCTTTCATAAAAGACCGGATTCATATATTTTAAATCGACTAGATGGTTAGTTGGTTCCCTAATCCAGGCCTGGGTAAGTCCAGGTTCTGTACTGCATTAGTTAGGCTCGGACCACTGTGGTCCAGCGTCCAAATTAGATTTAGGATCCGGGGCAGATTTTTGGTTATAAGACCCCAATCTCGGGAATGTAGTCCCAAATTTCTAATAAAATGCTCAACTCTAATTAAATATCATTTCAATCCAAAACATAAAGCCCAACATTTAGATTAAGTTGGGACACTTCTGGATGGTTCTGGAATCTCAAAGTGTCCTCTACCTCTCTTCCTTTGACTCTGTTAATAACTACTCAATTTTGATCCCTTCCCTTTTGAGTTTCTAAAATTCATCTCTTTTTGATATCACTCCTAGAGAATCTAACAAAATTTTATTCTTATTTTAATCAAGAGTTTTCGTAGGGGACTCTGTCTCCCTACAATGTAATTAACTACGAGGGCTTGCGCTCGTAGGAGATTTGGAACCACACACACCTTATTTCAAAATTAATCTTTTTAAAATCCTTTTAGATTTCTTTGGGAAAAGTTAAAAAATGATTTTCGTTATCATATTAGAAGAATTATCACTGAAAGGTGTTATCTCCCTTTAGGGAGATATATCCTTCATTGATAAGACTTTAGATATGAATTCGGCAATCATACTCCTTGAATACCATAACTGGATTATTTAGTTGAACTCTACCTCGTCCCCTCGGGGCCGTGTGGAGTTCTCTTTAGAATCTAGTCATAATATTCAAGATGAATTACATAATTGTAAGTCTGAACACCGTTATGGAATTTTATTTTCGTCCTTCGGGGTGATATACTTTTCCGAACGAGTTGATTCGACTTCTAGAATTAGAATTCAATCTCAATTTTAAAATTCCCAAAGAAAACTAATATTTTCAAAACATGTTTTCAAAATTCCAACAACAAAAAATGGCACGCCCGGTGGGACAAATCTCTCTCTCCATCTTTAATAAGAATGAAATTTTTTTTCATCGGTAGTCTTAACTACCTTCCTTCCGTTGGCCCCTCAACCCATTTCTTCCTTGGGGGAGTGTGGCTAACATCTAAAAAACACTTTTAAAACATTAAAAGAGAGGTTCTACCTCCCAAAATTTTGTCATTTGCTAACTTAATCGTCCTGATTTTGACCTTCTGCCCTGGGATTTCCTATGAGGCGATAGTGTCAAATCAGGCCTCCAAATATCCTTTTAAAATTATGACTAACGAATGTCACAATTAATGTACCTTTGTTTTCCAAATTGAAAGGAGTTTGAAAATTTTTGACTTTAAGAAAGTTAGAAGTATTTTAGTCTTAACCCCTTTACTCCCCTTAAATTTTTAGGAGTAAGGAGGGTTAGACTATTTACTTTACTTGGGTTTTTTTTTTTTTTTTTTTTTTTTTTTTTTACAATTCCATAAGCCTTCGGGCAAGTGGAAACTCTGTCCGTTATGTTTTGGATTTCGTCAAAAAAAAACCCCATCTAAAATCATTCAAAATTCAAAATTCCCTTCAAAATGTGGAAAGAAAGATAATAATAATTTTTCTCCAAGTTTGAAATCTTCATATGTTAGTCCATACAACCATCTTATGGGCTAACATATGTTGACCTTTTGAGAAGACCTTCCTTTCGGCATGTATTTAGTCTCTTTATCTCCCTAACGTGTGTTGGGTGTGTTTTTTTTTACCACTCAACATGTGTTGGAAGGCTGAGACTATTCTACAAGCCTTAAGTTTCAAAATAACAAACTCTTTTCCACTTCTCTTAAAAGAAATCTAATTTCAATCCTCTCTTTAACTTTCAGAACATTCAAATGGCTGACCAATTGATCTTCTCTTTCGACCGAGCGTTGTCCTCAACTGTTAATGACCAAGGGAGCACTATCATCTTTGGAATGGGATTCAGTACCCTTGAGCTCTCTATGGATGGACACTAGATTGTTAGTTTGGATGCCAGTAAGGGAAGTTCCTCCAGTGGTTGAGTTGATTGTGGGATCTGCACCCACCTTGCCAGTGATTAGTGATGACTAGAAACAATCTGAGCCAGTTGTTGAGCCTCCCACTGAAGTCAAATCTGTTTTTGAAGAAGGATCTAGTTCTGGACTTAACTTTTTTACTAAGAATCAAAAGAAGAACTATTTGAAGAGACATAGAAAGAAGATTTCGAAGGCAAAGAGAATTGTGCCTTTTAAGACTTTAGCTCAAGTAGAGCCTGAGGCTGATGAGGAGCTACATATTCCTGCTTCCCCTCCCCTTCGGAAAGGGAGCCGCTTCTAACCCTTAGCTTATACTCAAGGGGAGGAGAGGATAGCTAGGATAGACCGTTCCCCACCATGCCCGGTCGACTACTCGACTAAGAAGACTACAAAGAAAAGCATCTACAGAAAACAAGGGCTTTGAGAAACATAATCCATACCCGTGCTGCACAATCTGGGCAGACAAAGGAGCAGTACATGAAACAGTTGAAGGGAGTGATCTCTTATCGCTTCCAAAAAGAAGTGTTAAAAGAAGAGGCGTATGAGGCAAAGAATTTGACTCCACAACCTGTTAGGAGAAATAAGAAGTATGTTAGACAGCCCGCCACTTC
>JACXSL010000908.1:0-27000 GCA_019514585.1 Dendrobium officinale
TCGAAAAAAAAAAAAAAAAAAAAAGAAAAAGATGCTCGCTAGGGGAAAAAATGCTCGATCTTCTTAAAAAATTCTTGTTATTTCGTTAATATAGCTTGTGTAATAAGTTAAGTCGAGCTTGAACACAGCTTTTAAATACATCTAAATGAGTTACAAAAAGAAAAGCAAACTCAATTTCGTAACAAACAGGGAGATCAAACTATATAAAGAGATAATACCAAGTTAATTTAAATCAGCCTGAAAAAAGAATATTCATAATCTTATATAGTTTATTATTATAGAAGCAGACATACACTTCATTGGCCATATAAAATATAATAATTCTAGTTTTAGCAAAAAGGCCTCTAGAAAAGAAAATACCTCAAGTTTCTTCACCAGTTCCTTGGCTGTTCGAGCAGAGACTATGATATGGCGAGCACTTGGATTGATGAATCCTTCTTCCACAGCTTTGTCAATGAAAGATAGCAATGAGTTGTAATAACCGTCTACATTCAGCAACCCAACCTGGAATTCTCAGACTGTTTAAGTTGAAGATGAAGGAAAATAGCCTTGCCAACATTTCTTGTTGAGGAAAATATTAATCCACATAGAAATTAGTGCAATTGGTCTATAGTTATGTAATGGTATACAAGAACAAATCTTTCATGGCTACAAAGATATACAAGGTATACGTAGTGCATGAAACTCCCATTAATGTAGGATTTGGGGAGAGATTGATGAACTCAATCGTATCTCCAATTGCAAAGAGACAATTTCATGATTTGTACCCAGGACCATCAGATGACAATAGGGGCTACAAACTAATATCTAGGATCTGCTCTCTATCTACAAAGACATGCTTATCATATGCTACTTAAAAGACAAGTAAATTTTCTTCATTGACCAAAATTTCACTTCCAAACACACTAATATTAACTTGTCGAGTTTATTCAAGAAGAAAGTAGGTAACACAATATTTGAATGTAAGACGAAGATTTATATTGGAATCAAGTAAGCATATAGAAAGCAAAAGGCTTCCTGACAAAAGATAGGAAAAAGCAGGCAATAGTTATTACCGGCTTGTCATGGATGCCTAACTGAGCCCAAGTTATCACTTCAAGCAGTTCTTCAAGAGTTCCATATCCACCTTCATCGAAGTTCTGAATTAGTTCAAAATGCTGATGAACTTCTTCATCAAAATAAACTTTTGAGAAGTGATACATTTGTACTGATTTGAGTAAAATCAAAGAAGTACAAATATTTCAATATGCCTTAATTTTGAGTACTCAAATATTCTCAAAATATATGAAACATATTCAACAGAGAAATTTCAATCCCTGATTCAGGTCAACTATAAGCGAGGTTTAGGCCAGACAGAGGAGGAGACGATACAAGACCAATAGATGCGTTGTTGAGGGGTTTTTTTTTCAAAAGATTAACTTCACTCCTAAAAACGTAATTTCAATTATATGTTTTTCCTTGATATTTTTCACATCAAGATAAAAATTATTTTATTTTATGATTTTTCTTATATTTTAGGTGTTCTAAAGAAAAATGATGTTGATTTTTAATAATAAAATTTAATGATATTTTTCATCACGGTAAGTTACTAATCATCATTTCATTTAATAATAGAATAATGACTTCATAAATAGCTCCTAATGCCACTAGAGAGTTTTTTTCCCTAATGCAACTAGAGATTTTTTTTTTCCTAATGCAAAAAGAGATGTTTTAATCGATAATACTATTATTAAATGTTTAAATTACATATTATATATTAAAAATTTATAAAAGAAAAAATCATGTCAATAGCATGTCTACTCCTATACGTTCTAGGGTTATGTCATTGCCGTGTCTCCTGCTCAATAGAACAGGTAAGACTAATTTATTTCTACAAGGAAAGCAAATATTCATCCAGTAAAAGGCGATGTTGAAGAGCATGTAAAACGTTAAATTCTGACAATAACGCCTATTTGAACTTGGGACAAATAGTCAAATAGGAGGCATAGCACAGAGTAAAACCCATCTTCATCAAAATTGCTCTGCATATGGCAGGATTATGAAAAAGGTAGATTTAAAGAGGCTTTTCGCTGAAAAATGAAAGTAAGCACAACCCTAATTTTCAATGCCATTTGTTGGTAGTTCCAAGGGCTGTTTTAAGCCGTAGATGTAAGGAGATTATATCTTCTTTTCCATGAATGTAAACTTTTCTTGGTTTCAGTGCTCTAAAGTTTCACTGTTATAGGAAAAGATAGATGTTATAGCCTCATCCCATTTTTTACTTGATCCTATATAAGAGTTCCAGGTTTCTTTCTAATAAAGGATAGTTTTACCAGCTCTTTCATTCGTAGATAAGTTGGGGAAGAAAAACTCTTTTAAGGAAATAAGTCAGAATTTTTATGAAACGGTTATCTGAAGCTTAAAGATGGTTTATTTATGAAATGGAGCCACCATACGAATTAAACTTCATGGAGCATTTAAGATGTTTGATTAGTGCCAAAGCAATTTATTTGGGAAGGGTGATTGGCTAGGCACAAACTTGTTATATGTTAGATTAGAACTCAGATCTTTGCAAAAACTTTCCAATATTTTACCAACTAAGCAAACTCGTAGAACTGACACCAGTTTCTCCATAATTTCATATGCATATGAAATCATAGCTGTAAAGTAATAATTTAATAAAAATATTTCACATAAGTCAAGAAATTTTTTTTGAAAAATTAAAGAAGAGAAAAGAGGAATCAAATGTACCTTAGAGTTAGTATATACTTGATGTTATCTATCCCTAGTAGAGCCCCAAGGAGTAAAGATGGGAATAGAATGTCTAGAAAACTAGAAGAAACGAGGTAAAAGTAAAAAATAAATTAAATCAAGCAACGTTGTGGATTTTAGTTTCAACATTTTTTTTTCTAATTGTTCACACAGCAGATTAATGAATGCTCCAAGTAGATAGTTTCCAAGAAAAATAAAAATCTATAAGTAGACATTATACCGTCCTTTTACAATATTTTTACTCTGCCTTAGGATTTTTGTGATACAGTTCTTTGTTTTACACTTACCAGGTAATGCAATAAAGGCATCAGACTGCCGAGCCATTTCTGCCTTTCTCTGGTGCATATCTGCAACAGCTTTCACCTCTCCTACAGTTTCACCAGTTATCTGCAAAATGGAAGACCAACATAAGCAAAATTCAATAATAATAATAATAATAATAAGCATCATTGAGGAATAGAGAGAGAAAAAGGTAAGCTCCTTAAGGCTGCAACTTTCCTCCATTGGAATATTATTTTTAATCATTTAACAGAGTAGCAATTATGGGTCTTGCAGATGAAGCCAAGAATATAAATTTAATATTCAGCTCCCGATTAGAGGTTTAAAAAAATATATATTTCAATGAAAATATCTCAAAAAAAATAAAAAAATAAAAATATTCAAGCTTCACTTAAAGACGCACTTAACTCATAAAAAGTCCTCATTTGGTTGCATGAATTTAGAGAATGTTTTGAAAAACATGTGGTGTTTAGTAGATTCATTATTTGGTTGAACGAAAAATTCAGTTTTCAATCAACTTTAAAACCCCTCAAAAATTATAATTTCATTTTTATGCTAAAAATAAGGGAAAAGATCAACACCGTCCAAAACATATTTTCTGTCTACAAGCATTCAAATAATACCTTAAGAGAAGCAAAAAAAAATCACTATTCAAAAATAAACTAAATACAATAAAAATTAACTTCAACCTTCTTTCCATCAGCATAAAAAATCAAATATCACAAAAAAGACTCAAATCAGAGAGGAAATCAATCAACAAAATAAACAAAAAAGAGGGCTAACAGAGAGACGGCCAAAATGAGGCAGTTCAAATCCTTTCAAATCAAACTAGACATACCTCTCGAAGCATAAGTGTCTTGGGAATAACTCTGCATTGAATGAACAAACATAAGAATAAGCTTGTAAACAGTAAATAACAAATACAAAGAACTCTTTCCTTTGAGAGCTAAGCTATGTGACACCACCAGGCACAGAAATTAATACAGCAGACAAGGTGGAAAGAAGAAAAGATGAAAACTTTACCCAATGACATGCCTCCCTCCATCATAAACTGCTTGGGAAACCAATCCCATCAATCCAACACTCCCACCTCCATAGACTAGATCAATGCTCCTGCAAACCTAGAAATATCCTAATCTTTCTTAGCTCAAATAGAATTTATGTAAAATTAAAAAAAATTAATCATGTGCATGAAAGCATCATTAATGCGTAACCAATGCATATGATGAATGCAAGAATGACAATTTATTCAATAACATGCCAGCGATTCTACATAATCAAAATCCAATGAAAAGAAAACATTCCATAAAAGATAAAAAGAACATTGTAGCTCCAAAGCTGATATTTTGAGCAAGCTAAAGTGTAAACCCAAGTTAAAAGAAACATGTAGAGAAGAAGCAAACCAGCTCCTTGCCAAGCTCAATGGCAGCATCCTGGTAGCTTATCTTCTTCCCCTGGCTACTGCCGCAGAAGACACAAATCCTCTTAAACTTGGATTCTTTCCCTCTCTCCATAGCTCTCTATCTGCTTCCACAGAGTCTACCCTGCCTATCTTATACTGCGAGGAAAGACAAACATCCACTAAAACCTCCAGCCACTTTCTAGTGCGCACCCCACACCTAGATATACATGGAAAGCACACGAATGGGAGGCTTCGCACGCGCAGTGTTGGCACGTGCCAAAAAAATTATATGCGGCAAAGTTTTTAATTTGTTTTTTTTTTTACGCTGATGGTGAAGAAAACATTGCACGTGCAAAAAACATTACAAGTGCCTAAGTATTTTTTTTAGCTGCTAGTGCCGAAAACATTGCAAGTGGGAGATGGAGGTGGAGGGGAAGTATAGCAACTGTTGTAATTCACCAAAAAAAAAAAAAAAAAAGCAACTGCTGTAGAAGATATTTTTATTGTTATTCAAAACTTAGCATAATATTTTGATAAATTTATGGATGTCATTATATAAATTTGTACAGACATTAATAAGAAAATCATTTATTTTTGTTATCTCAGTATCTTATAAATTTATAGGAGGTGATAATGCTCACATGATCATAGGCCATTTGGATTAAAATAACATGCTTTGCACATTTTTTATGGAAGCTATTTTAATCAATATAACTTAATCAAACCGTATTCAAGCTTTCTCTCTGATTACTAAGGGTCTCCTAACTCCCCGTGGCTTTCTGAAATTCCTTTAGTTCTCTGTTACTGTGTTGACCTTTGTATAAAGAAATAAAAAGAACAAAAAAATTCAGCTAACCTGTAGACCGTCGGATCCACGAAGTCGTGCCGAAATCCCGCTGCAAACGGCGCCGCTCCGGTCAATTTCCCGCAATTCCTGCAGAAATCTCACGATCTCGCCTCGGTCGTTGCTCGAATCGCGTCTATAAAATGAAGCAGAGCTCTGCCTTCTCTCGCTACTTCTCGATCGCTGCCTCCACTCCTTACCTCCTGCAGTCAAAGCCTCGTCCATCTCTCCTCCTGCAGTCAAAGCCTCCCGATCCCCACTGCCTTTGCCGACCTCCTCTGGCCGAGAGAGAGAGAGAGAGAGAGAGAGAGAGAGAGAGAGAGAGAGAGAGAGAGAGAGAGAGAAGAGAGAGAGTGCCGATCTTACCTAACCGAACTCGTCGCTCCTCATCCGACGCCGTCCCTGCCTGCTGGATCGGAAGTTACCACATTCGATCGGAAGCATCAACGGGAGCTCACTGTGAGGGTAACTTTTCTCCCCCTCTCACGTGCCTATCTTCGGCCCAAATCCCGAAATCCACCGAACAAGAGGGATTTAGTAAATTCGGGATTTAAGCTGTAAATCTTTAAATCCAGGATTTACCCATCGCCGGGATTTAACGTGCACACCAAAAATCGTTTAGCTAGATTTTGTGTACATTCGGCTTAATTCCCGCTGTAATCTCCGGCAAAATCCCGTCGATCCGCCAAACAGAGAGAGTGGAGAGGAAAAGCTGTAATTTATTTTAATTAATTATTTTTTAATTATAATTATTTTAATTAATTATATTTATTACTATTAATTATATTTAATTTTAATTAAATGATTATAATTAATTTTTTAATTAATTATAATTATTTTTTTTTAAAATTAATCTTAATTAATACTTTTTAATTATCATTAATTATTAATAATTAATTATTATTTGTTAAAGTTAATTAATATGAATTAATTATAATTTAATTATAATTAATCATTTTTAATTAATTTTTTTAATAAACATAATTAATTATTTAATTAATATAATTAAGAGTAAATATAATTAACTAAGAATAGTTATAATTAATTATAATTAGTTAATAAAATAGTTTAAAAAAAAATGTTAAAAAGAAAAATACTATACCTCTTTCTCCCTCGACCCGCGCCGACGACCGCCAAGGTATAACTCTCTAGCCCTAAAACTCTCAGAACCCGTTTCATCGCATACGTCGAGACAAAACGACCACCTATGCATGCTTTTCTTAGCGTGGTGGGAGGGAGTGCGTCTCGACGCTTGCGACGAAGCGGGTAATCACCCAAATTCCTTCTTCGAAGTTCGTATCGCCTTGGAAACCCCGCCTATGCACGCTTTTCTTAGCGTGGTGGGAAGGGATCCCGGTGCAATGCGTACGACGAAGCGGGGATACCCATAAGTACCGCTTGCGGGGGAAATAACTGCCTTGCTTACCAAATATTTTCAAAAAAAAAAAAAAAATACTTTTTTTTACAAACAAAAATACCCATGCACGCTTTTCTTAGCGTGGTGGGGGATCGAAAAAAATCACACGGCCGCGGTGTCCTCGAAAGAGGGCATCTACCATGCACGCTTTTCTTAGCGTGGTGGGGAATGGCCCAATTTTCCATAGTTTTCCCCTAAACGGGGGAGACGCCGGAAGGCTGCCGAAATTTCGGGTGAATGCAACGCTACACTTGGACCTCATTTGAACTCAAAAGAACAATGGTGGACTTGGACTTGATTGCACTCGAATGACATGCAAGAACGAGGGTGGACTTGAACTTGGAACCATGCTCAGAACTCAAATCAAATGACTAATTATAAATTGAAAGTGCTAAGCCTAAATCATATGGAAAGAAATTCAAATGAACCTGAACTCAAGTGAACTTGAGTTTGATACTTGTGGACATACATTTGATGAACCTAATCTAAGCTTGAATTTTAAACTCAAAGAGCACAGAGAATTTTAACAGTGGAACTTGAACTCTTGCAAAGGACTGATTTTGAACTCAAGTGAACTTACAATTTGAACAACTTGTACTCTCATTTGAACTTCAACAAAGACTCAAATTTGACTTGGATTTGAGCTTGTTACTTGAGTCCAAACAAGGAAGGGAACTCAAATGAACGGAAGAGGCTCATTTCGAGTCTGAACTGTACCGAACATAAAGAACTTTGACGGTTAACATACAAGTTGATTATATGAAACTATGCACATAACTTGAATGACTTGGACAACATGAAAACTTGAATTTGTTTTGAACCAAACTCAAATGAACAAGTGAGAACTCATAAAGAATGTTGAATGAATTCTCAAGATATACAAGCGATGACTGATAGAATTAAATGGCTTGTAACATTTAAGCAAAAATCAACTTGTAAGTGAGAACAAGTGATATCTGAGTCGTCATGCAAGCAAATTCAATTGCTCTTATAAACAAATACATTTGGTTTGCATGGATAAATCTCCAATAAGTGTGGCTTATTTTGTTCACTATAAATATAGAAGTGCATGTAACATACTACATGAGACATCAAAGGAGCTACAAGGAATGAAATGTCATATCTCTTATCAACAACAATTCAATTCCAAGAAAATATAATAACGAAGGAATTGCAAATGCTAATCAAAGAGGGTGGTCTATTTGAATCTTATGCAAACAAACAAGTTTCAAGCCATGGTTTAAATCATTCAAATAAACCACCTTTGAAGATAAGGGACTTGCAAATGCGACGTGCTTACAATCAACAAGAAGAGGTTGAAAGATATGTTGTGGTTACAAGACCATGATCTAAAATACCTTGTAGAATGATAACTGATCTGCATGCAAACAATGATTAAAAGATCTGCAATACATACATTCTCTTTATAAATATGGATGTATGTATGATATGCCACTTATGGGTAGATGCAGAAGGACTTCAGTAAATGCAGTATCCTGAAGTCAATTTCAATCTGAGAAGGAAGACATCTACCTATCTACATGCAACAGTAGCGGAGGTATTGAAAAGATCAAAGACCACAACAAAATGCATGAAGACTACGACAAGTGCAAACTCCTACAAACAAAAGGCAGGAGATTAGTTAGTGCACTATGACCCGCCAACAAAGTCAATAAATAGTGCACGACAGTCTACCTGTACAAAGCAGTAAACAACTGATCCATGAACTGCTATTTCACGCCACCGGATCTGCAACATTCGTACAAGCAGACAGAAGGCGTCTACAATTATTTCAAAGTACCCCTGCACGTGCACTATAAATTGTAAACACATAGGTACACTAAAAGGGGGTAAAAATAATTATAAAACCCGCATGGGCCCCGGCGAGCGTGTTATTGGTACACACGTGACGTCTAGGGATGCTGCGCGGGTTGACAAGTGAATTCAGGTTCGAAAACTGATCCTTCTATACGGGTCAATAGAAGTCGACAGGGTTCGAACAAATAAGCAAATATAAAGTTGTGACGACCGGTATATTTGCTTTAAAACATTCATATTAGGCCATCAAGGCCTACAACAATATGAATTCACTAATAAAGGCACGAAGCCTACAAGACCCGATCCTTTGTCGACAGCCCGACAGAGTTGACAAGGTTCAATCCATAAAAAGAAATGACCCCACAACACCCCGATGATGGCCGTGTTGAATGCAGATCTCAACCGGAGGGGTTCCCAAATATTTTCAATCGTCTCCCAAAAGTCCATTCCAAATATCTTCCAAGCTCCACCCAAAATCCCAGAAAAATCAAAAAAAAAAAACTTCACAAAAATCCCAAAAAACCCAAAAAACTCCACAAAAATCCCCAAAAATCCCAAAAAATATTTAAAATGAAATAAATCCATCAAATGCTTAAAACAAAATCCATCCGCCCTACGCAACAGTTTGTCGGGGCGGACAAATTTAAATAAACTACTCTAGCTCACAAAGAGCCAAATGCCTAGTCGAAAATATCACTAGGATCCATTCTCAAACAATCTCTTGCCAGTAAGGACGTGGTACGTGTCCTCTAATCGGCAGTTTCGCCGCCAAATGGCACTGCAGGTAAACGGTTATGACCCGGGGCCCTCTGAACCGAGTGGTTTTGCCGCCAAAATGGCACCACAGATAGCGGTTTATGGCCAGAGCCAATACGCTCCTTAATGGCGTTAAATCCTTGAGATATGAATCAATAGGATATGATCGATAGGGCACAAAGCCCTCTGTAAGCTAAGGTGGATTCAAATTTGTCCCCTTAGACAAACATTCAACCCTCGGTCTACAAGGTTCCCTTGGACGAAGCAACCCATGGCTGCCGACAAGGATCCTTCTGTCAGGTTGGGTCGACTACCTCCTCTGACTAAGTAGACCAGGGACCACGATGGCCCGGGACGACGGAACCATGGGATCTTGATCGGGCCCATCATCCATTCCCCCACCATCCGCTTTAAGTGCTAGATGGTGAAATTTCTAAATATTTAAAATATCCCAAACTTCTCCAAATTCTAAATCAAAACCCAATTTCCAAATACCAATCCTAAACCCTATGCTGCTACTATATGCCAGATAACACGTATTCTATACGTATCTGATTGACGACTAGCCTTAATCGAAAGTTCTCTCTCGTGATCGGGAGGGGTAATTAACTATAGGGGCTTGCGCCTATAGGAAACCAGAACTCAGATCATAAAGTCCTCACAAAATGAGGGCGAAATCTCTGGGTAGTGTCTTATCTACAAACCCATCTGCCTTCCAAAATTTACCTCGGAACTTAGTTCGTTAAAACTCCCTCGCCGAATAAGAAAAGCGAGTGGAGGCCGGGGCCGAATTTTCGGAGCCCACAGATTTCTGGCGACTCCGTAGCAGCTATATCAAATCGTACTCAAAATTCTGAATCTTCCAAAATGATCATTCAAGAAATTAAATATTTGAATTTTCTAAAGAATGATCGTTCAAAAAATTTTTATTGAGATAGCGTATTTAGCAGTATTTTAGATTTATATTATTTGAATTGCTCGCTAATGTTATCTTCTCTTATTTTTGTGTTCTGTGCAAGTCTCTGCATTTTGAAAGTGCGGGGTGATGTATCAGATTCTGATTACTAACCCTTGCCTTTCATTTATGCAGATGGATCTACAGAACACCCCGATGACTGTCCAGCTGGGACAAGGAGCCAGGATCCAACTGGCTAATGCTATTATTGAGACTGGAAATGCCGGAGCTACCATCCAGTTTGGTAGCGTTGACTTCTCGGCGATTGCTGCAAGGAATGCCGCCATTCCTGTGAATGGTAGGAATGTTGAGAAGTCTGCCAGAGAGACTCAATGCTGATGAAGCTCCTATCCGTCGTGTGCATCTGCCGGCACAACGACCTGTTGCTGAAAATTCTCGTGTGGGAGAATTTCTGTATTTGAGAGGCTATCCCAGCCTGAGGCCCCCTGACCACCAGGAGAATTGTAAATGGTGGAAAGAGTTCTCTGTGGTGACTGCAAACACACACACACACCCCTGCCAACCAGGTTATCTGCACCTGGGAAATATGATGCTGAAGCCTCCTCATCTGGAGGAAGGCTTACAAGGAGGCAGAGAAGAAAAATGAATGCTGAGCTCCGAGCTCAGCTCAGCATCAACAACTGCCAATTCATCCTTCCAATCTGTCGGCCCAAGAGCCTGAAGCCAACGATTTCCTACCCGGAACAAGTTTTTCTGATTTGAAGTGGGTCAAAAGAAATAGCTCTACTGGAGAGCTAAAGAAAATCTTTTTGGGATCAACGGCCTGAAGTCCCAAGCTCCCTCCAAAGAGAAAAGAGCCTGAAACTCTCTCAGTCCTGCTCGAGTATCAGAGTCCTGAAGACTGTAAAGGATAAAGGGCTGAAGAAAAAAAAGTCCAACGGACCTTTGGTGATCGAGAACTAGAAGAACCCCGCCAAGGGAGCGTCTGTCTGCTGTGCTACAGAAAGAAGAGAAAGACAGATATGTTTCCACGCGGTGAACATCGGGGCGTGACACCTGAACCATATGTTCAGGGATCCGCCGCTGAAAGGTCCCGGTGGAAAGGAAAACAAGTCTGGAGGCCAAAGCCTCGGAGAAATGAAAAAGAAAGAAGAGAAAGGAGGATTGATCTGGGCGTGACATCCGGTGAGGCTTCCCGGAGATCCGCCCCCATCTACAAACAACGTCACGTCAGAAGTGGGCCCCAAAAAGGACCCATAATGACATTCCTCCAGACGGTAGACACCTTGGAGAATCCTCCAGGGGATCCCATCGTCCCTCCTCCATCCCCTCCAAAAGAAAAGAAACCAACTTCGATCGCATCGCATCCCCACTGATCGAAGAAGTCCCCGTGCCTAATCAAGAACCGGAAATCCAATGGCGTCGTCGATCTCGGAGATCCGACTACTAGAAGAAGAGGAAATGTAGATGATCAAAATATAGAAGAAGAGGAATTCCTTTGAAGGATGTGAAAATATACAAGAATACCTCGAAGGGATGAAAACATTGAAGAAAATTTAGAAGAAAAATTGATGAATTGGATAGAAGGAAAATCTAGAAGAAGAAGAAATCAAAGAAAAAAATTAGAAGAGAAAATGAAAGAAAATAAATGATATAGAAACACAAATAGATTGATGGAAGTTGTATGAGATGGTGAGAAATATGATGAACATACAAAAACATTAAAGAGTTGAATCACGTCAATATGAGAATGATGACCAGTATAAAATTAATCATATTGTTATTGAGAAGAAACTGAATAAAAAATTCTAATTCATGATATGAATAAGGACACTATGTCAAAGACATGATGAGGCGACAGATGAAAACAAAGATATGGAAAGTCATTGAATGAGTGTGAATGAGGCTGAGAAAGAGGAAAACAAGACGTGAACGTTGAACATGAAGTTAAATTAATCACCACCAAGCACACAGATAAGATCTCACATATTCAAGAACCAATCATGAGGAGTCAAAAGTAGAAGGACATGAACAAATACTCGAGGCAGAATGCAAGATACTCGAAAGATGAAAATGATGAATGATGGAAGAGACTGTCAAGGAGAAAGATAGAAGAGAAATGCAAGAAAAAAAGATCATGACATGGAGTTGAATACATGGTGATATGCAATACAAATGAGGCGAAATGATGAACTCACAGATCAAGAGATGAAAACCGCCAAAAGATTCATAGAGAGAAAATGGCTGGTCTCTCAAATGAAGAAGAAGGAGAGAATAGAAATGCTGACGATGATGAGCTTGCACAATGAAAAAGACATATGAGGACAAATGAATGCCAAGATGAAAATGTCAGTTGAGAGATGACGCTGAAATGATGGATGCAGATGATGCAGATGAAATGCATGAGAACTGTGTTGCTGTTGTGTGCCATTCCCATTCCCAATCCTCCTCCGGATCCTCCAAAATTTTTCAAATTCCTCAAGTCTCGGGAAGTACGAGGTATTCCTGAAGGTGGTCAACGAGGCTCATAATGTCATCCGTCAGCCCACTCCACAAAATGTTGCAAAGTACTTCTGAACCTGTGACCTGCTGCACAATTGGAGGAAGGAATAATCACAGAAAAGGATCAGGGCCATCATAGCTAGTTGATCAAGCAGAAAAGTTAGTGGGGAAAAAAGGTCGTCCGTATCCTGCTGAATACGACCAAACGACCAAGTACCGTACCCAAAAAGGATATTCTGTCCCAAAGTTTCAACACTTTCAACGGTAATAACAACAACCCCCCCCAGACAGCACCTGGCACAGTTTTAAAGCCACCTGTGGGAATACAGGAGGAAATGACGCCCTACCCCTACTCTTCCGACAATTCGTTCGTTAGTAGTTAGTTTTAACAGCAACTGCTTTCGAATGGTATGCTGAACTGCCGAATGATTCTGTGAAAGACCTTCGCAGAATTTGAAAAAATATGTTCGTGAAAAGAGATTTGCTAGTGCAACAGAGAAAATAACGATCGCTGCTGATCTGCGCTTGGATATAAGAGAAAAAGAGAAGAAATCAGTGACTAAATACAATCACATCACTCGCTGGCGAAAATTTGAGCATGAAATGTGAAGCAGCAGTTAGAAGAAGAACATGCCGTACAGTTGTTGTTATGGGAAAACATTGATGACAAGATGCAACCCTTCCTGTGCATGGCTACGAAAATACATTTCAAGACTTGCTCGACAGAGTGGCCAAATTTGAGAAACTGAATTTTCTCCAGATCAAAAAAAAATCACACTCTGATAAGCCCAAAAAGGCTAAAGCCCCAGGTGCTAGAAGGGGTGAAGCCGACTCTCTACATTCTTCTCCAGAGCTGATAGAGAAAAGCAGGTGATTTACAATGTAGACAAGGGCAAGCAGCCGATGCAATATCAAGAAAAGCCCCCCAAACAGGCCTACAACCCCAACCCCCAACCAAAAGCTGATATTAGGGGGAAATGATAAGCCACGGACTTATCAAGCTGGAGGCCAGAGACAGGCAATAGGAACTGGTGATAGAATGTTCCAATCCCTCAAAGATAAAATGAATAAAGAATATTCATTCAAAAGGGAGAGAGTGTCGCCAATTATTATTTCGACAAGTGTTGAAATCGGGTTTAGAACTGCCTGAATGCCTGAGAATGCAAGAGACCCGAAGAGTCGAAGCACACTGGTGACCCAAATTACTGCCCATATCATCGGGTACTCAGCCATCCTATTGAAGATTGCTACATCTTTAAGGATTGGCTTGAAAGAAAATATCAAAAAGGGGAACTCACTTTGTCCGACAAATGTGTTGTCTCACCCTAGAAAAGAATCAACTCGCGTGGTCACGTCCTCTTCCGTACCCCTGGTTGAAGAAAAAGAAGAAATGAAAAGAAGCCAATTCAAGAAGAAAAGTGGGAGACTGCGGTCTCTCAAAGAAAACTGTAAAAAATGTTGAAGCAACTCGAAGGAGTTTCAGGTGTAAAGTGGAAATCTCCTATTGAGCCAATGATAGATTTGAAGGCACTGCCAGTGGTACGACCTTCTACTTTCAAAACAGTTTTCCAACCAAGTTGGTTCTTCAAAGACTGAAAAGAAGAAATCATCCCAAGAAGAAAACCAAGCTGAAAAAAGCCTAAGGAGAAAAAAATGACTGCAACTCAGAGAGTTATCAACAGTTTTGATGATGAATATTACCACCAGACTGTGAGGCGACCTGTCAAGCTCGCTGACTTCATGTCGGAGCTTAAGATAGATGAAGCCGAAGAAAATGATGAGAATTCTCTTCCCAAAGAAGTATGTCGGGTCATCTCAGTGGCGCCGAGTACCTCAATGAAAAGAAGAATACACAGAAGAAGTACCCTCTGAATCCTGTATGATGGTTTGCCAATGGATTACAGCTCGGAGGAGGATTTATATTTTCCAGAGGGAGACGAATCAGACCCTAGCATAGCGTCTCGGATGGGACATGTAAACCTAGGTGGTGATTCTGAATCAAACGGATGAGTCCCTAGACGCAACGATGGCTGACTCTGAAGAAAATGTACAGTTAAATGACTCTGAACCGGAGGAGATTGCTCAAGTGCAGTTAAGAAGCGGCAAAAATACTACCGCCTCCACCGAAGAAGGGGGGTCTCCAATAGAGATAAGGAAAAAGAAATAATTATCAACGATGATATTATCCCTGAAGATCCTAAGAAAAAGAAGACTTCAGCCAATGGGATAGATTATAATATCTTATCCCATCTGAGAAAAATCCCAGCACAACTCAGCATATACGATGCTTTGGTGATGTCTAAAGACCTTCGGGAGACTCTGATTCAGGCTCTCAAAGATCCCGAAAGATACGAGGCGTATTTCGCTGAACGTAGTTTGACTGAGGTTCTGCAAGCTCGAAATGAACCATTCATTACTTTCTCCGAAGAGGACATGATGCTCGGAACTGCAGACCATAATCGTCCTCTGTACATTACTGCAGAGAGCGATAAGCTGATCATCAGTCGAATCTTGATCGATCCTGGATCCTCCATAAATCTGATAAGTTTGAAAGCACTAAGATCCCTCTGCCTTGATGTGGAACACCTCGGGCCAGATAAGTTGATGGTGCATGGTTTCAACGAGAAAGGGCAGAAGACTCTTGGATCATTCATGCTCCCTCTTGTATTTGGAGAGCTCCACACAGAAGCTAAATTCCATGTGATTGACGCGGATACTTCATTCAAGGCGCTACTAGGTCGTCCTTGGTTGCATGAATATGGCATTGTCCCGTCAACATTACACCAGTGTATGAAGTATCTCAAAGATGGAGAAGAATTTAGGATCTCTGGTGACATTCAGCCCTTTACAGTTCATGAAGCAACAGTCTATGAAGATGCACGGTATTTCATGCCAAAGAAGCAAAAGTTTTCGAGCTCTCTCGAAGCTAGAGCATCAAACTCAAAGGCTGTAAAGCGACCTGAAAGAGAAGGTGAGAAAAAGCAGGTGGGGAGAAAGAAGGCAGCGCCGACTCTTCCCAAGGCACCGACCATTCCCAAAGAGAAGAAATTTATACCTCATCTGGGAAGTGACACAGATGAAGATGATGATACTCCTGCTAAATCTCGGAAAGTATGCCAGTCCACGGATGAATGGAGCAGGCAGGTCGAATTTTCAAATGATGATTATGACTACGACTCCATTTACATGAACACGGTGCAGAATGTGTTCTCTAGAAGAATTGACAGTCTATCAATTTCAGATAGTGTACTCGTAGTTACGCGTGTTCCTTTACAACACTTCAAAGAAATCATTTCGCGTGAGGTGCATAAGGTTGAAGAACTCGCCACTCTCTATCTGCCTCCCCGTAAAAATGGGACTGTGCCAAAGAATGTGTTATATATCTACGGGAGTTCGTGAAGAGGAGAATCACGACTGGGATTGTATGCTCCTCGACTCCGATGAATTATTTCCTACGAGGCTACCTAGGTTCAATACCAAAAATATCCAGAGAATGCTACGAAAACAAGTCAAATATTCCTACCACCAAGCGACAACTTCGCACAAGCTTGGGCCTTTGGTATGGAAGGAGTCCGCGCCCGCTACGGCAGAAGGACACAGATGCATATAAAGGTATTGGATTCATCAAAAGAAAATTCCTCCGGAAAGAGATTTGTCGCGCCATCACATGCGTGGAAATTGAATCCGAAGATGGTGATGCTGAAGAGATATACGAAGCTGACGATTATGATGAACAGCCCGTAGAAGCCGAACCTGCACTAGAAGAGCTTGAAGATGGTGGACAGGCGGCCACTATGGATGAGCTAAAAGAAGTCAACTTGGGAATTGAGGAAGACCCTCGCCCAACCTTCATTAGTTCTCTTTTACCCGAGGATCAAATAGAAGAAATAAAAGAACTTCTCTGTGAATTCAGGGACTGCTTTGCCTGGACATATGCTGAGATGCCTGGCTTATCCCCTGACGTAGCAGTTCACAGATTAGCAATCAAGCCGGATGTAGCACCCGTCAAACAAGCTCCAAGGAGAATGAGATTGGAGATTGAAGAACAGGTAATTGCAGAGACGAAGAAGCTCATTGATGCCGGCTTTATCCGAGAAGAAAAGTACGCTGACTGGATTGCTAATATCGTCCCAGTGAAGAAGAAGAACGGCCAGATTCGTATCTGTATTGACTTCAGGGACCTCAATAAGGCGTGCCCAAAAGACGATTTTCCACTCCCTGTATCCGAACTCCTAGTTGACAATACGTCCAACTACGACATGTTCTCCTTTATGGATGGATCGTCAGGATACAATCAAATCAAGATGGCGCCTGAAGATGAAAAACATACATCGTTCAGGACACCCATCGGCATTTTCTGCTACACAGTCATGCCCTTTGGCCTGAAGAACGCTGGTGCCACCTACCAGCGGGCGATGACTCACATATTCGATGATTTGATACATCAGAAGGTCGAGTGTTATGTAGATGACCTTGTTGTCAAAAGTCTTGGCCGAAATGATCACTTAAAAGATCTCAGAATCGTATTTGAGAGAATCAGAAAGTTTGATCTGAAGATGAATCCTCTCAAATGTGCTTTTGGGGTTTCCTCCGGCAAATTCCTGGGGTATGTTGTTCGTCATCGAGGAATAGAGATCGATCCCAACAAAATTAAGGCAATCACGGAGATGCCACCACCAAGGAACCTTCGACAGCTTCGCTCGTTGCAAGGACAACTGGCTTTCATTCGGAGATTCATATCAAATCTATCGGGTAGGTGCCAGCCATTTTCAAAGCTAATGAAGAAAGACGTCCTTTTCAAATGGGATGCAGAATGTCAGGAGGCGTTTGATAGCATCAAGAGATATCTGTTGAATCCTCCCATTCTAGCAGCGCCAATTCCAGGGAAGCCTCTCATACTGTACACGGCTGCTCTAGAAGAATCCCTCGGAGCACTATTGGCCCAGAATAATGAAGAAGGCAAAGAAAATGCGCTCTACTATATCAGTCGAAGGTTGATTGGAGCAGAAAGCCGTTATTCCCCAATTGAAAAGCATTGTCTGGCACTGATTTTTGCAGTTCAGAAACTCCGCCACTATATGCTATCCCATAAAATCACACTAATATCAAAGATCGATCCGCTGAAGTTCTTGATGACAAGACCAGCGTTGTCAGGTCGTCTAGCCAGGTGGGCAGTATTGTTGTTGCAGTTTGAAATCATATACATGCCACAGAAGGCGGTGAAAGGACAGACCTTGGCAAATTTTCTTGCTGCACATCCAATCCTAGCAGATTCCCCACTAAATGATGATTTGCCTGATGAACAAATAATGCAGATCGAGGAGAATGAAAGGCTACCATTCTGGGAAATGTACTTCGACGGGGCATCGTCGATTAGACCTATCCGACCTCCAAATATTGCAAGAGCCCGAGCTGGCATCGGTCTCATTTTCGTAGCACCCGAGGGAGGCATAATGAGATTTTCATTCAGTTTGACTGAACCTCGGACCAATAACGAAGCCGAGTACGAAGCTCTTTTAGCAGGGCTGGAGATTGCGATCGATGTCAGAATCCAACATCTCCAAATCTTTGGTGATTCTCAACTTGTAATAAATCAAGTACTTGGAATCTACAAAGTTGGCAAAGTTGAATTAGCCCACTATCACCGACGAGCCCTTGAGCTTCTGAAGCAAGTTCCGAATGTCAAAATGGCTCGAGTTCCTCGAGGACAGAATGCTAAAGCAGATTGTCTGGCCAAATTAGCCAAAGAAATGACGAACATCAACGAGGAGAGTCCTATATTCATCGGGGTTTATACTCGTAGAGTATTGGAACCTGCTCTACTACAATTCCCGAGGGCAGAAGAAATTCCAAATTCAAGTCAGCAGGATGAAGCTCCAGTTAACCCTCAACCTCTCCATCAGATTGTTATGGAGAATTATCCAGAAGAACATCATGTGGCCAAGAGACGTAAAGCTAGTCAAGCTTCAGAATCGTGGTGGCATTGTTTAGATATTGAAGTCGAAAATGAATGGAGACAGCCATTCATTGACTACTTCAAGGAAAACAAACTCCCGACAGAAAAGTCTATGGCTGCACAAATCCGAAAAAGGGCGTTGCGATATGCATTTGTCAATGACATGTTGTACAGACGAGCCTTTGATCAAATGTGGCTAAGATGCCTAGGGACCAAGGAAGCTGATAAAGTGGTGACAGAAGTCCACGAAGGGCTTTGCGGAGCACATCAGTCAGGTCCCAAAATGGCAGCTAAAATTAAGAGAATGAGTTATTATTGGCCGACAATGGTCAGAGATTGTATTGACCACGCAAAGAGGTGCCACGAATGTCAGATTCACGGTGATGTTATACATCAACCTCCAAATCCACTACACCCAACAATAGCTTCCCGGCCATTTGAATGTTGGGGCACAGACATAATTGGGCCAATAGATCCGCCATCATCAGCGGGACACCGTTTCATTCTGGCAGCGACGGATTACTTTTCCAAGTGGGCAGAAGCGGCTCCATTCAGAGAGGTCACATCCGAGCATGTGATTAATTTCTTCACCCACAGTGTCGTTTACAGATTCGGCGTGCCACGCTGGATAATCTCTGACAATGGTACTGCATTCAAGAGTACAAAAATCTACAAGTTCGTTGATCGGCATGAAATCGATTGGCGATATTCATCTATATACAATCCAAGGGCAAATGGATTGGCAGAAGCCTTCAACAAGACGCTAGTGAAATTGTTGAAGAAGATTCTCACCAAAAATAAAAGAGAATGGCATACGAAGATGACAGAAGCATTGTGGGCATACCGTACAACGTACAAGACGCCAATAAAAGCCACTCCTTATTCTCTAGTGTTCGGTGTTGAAGCCGTATTACCATTGGAGATTGAACTACCGTCACTCCGAGTAGCAATTCAGAATGAGCTTACTCAAGAACAAAATGCTCGTCTCAGAATGGAAGAGCTCGATGCACTTGATGAACTAAGGATACAAGCTCAACAAAACCTGGAAATCTATCGGGCAAGAATGACAAAATCTTTTGATCTAATGGTGCGTCCTCGATCATTTCAAGAAGGGGAATTGGTCCTGGTGCTGAGAAGACCAATCATCCCACACCGAAAAATTGGTGGCAAATTCATATCCAATTGGGAAGGCCCCTTCGTCATCGAGAAAGTGTACCAAGGAGGAGCTTATCAGTTGATTGATCTGAATGGTCAGAGGCCTATGCCGCCAATCAACGGTCGATATTTAAAGAAGTATCATGCATAAAAATTTCATGACTGATGTATTTTGCAATTATCAAAGTTTTATGTGCATAGTTTATCAGAGCATGCATGTATTTTTATTTTGAAATTCTCTTGTATAGCAAGAACGCATTTCAAAATCCCTCATCAGACTGGGGGCATTTTAAATATTTATTCGAGTCGACATCGCGTTGCGTGCCGAAATCCTCGAATAAATATTTAAAATCTCAAAGGTACAAAAAGCCTATCCAAAATGTCCCTGCGAGACAGGGGGCATTTTAAATATTCATTTGGGTCGACATTGTGCTATACGCCGAGATCCCCAAATGAATATTTAAAATCTTATATTCCAAATCTATTCCATGCTGAAATGTCCCTGCGAGACAGGGGACATTTTAAATATTTATTCGGGTCGACATCGCGCTGCATGCCGAGATCCCTGAATAAATATTTAAAATTATCAATCCGAATATTCTTTTGTGCTAAAGAACACAAATACTTGTTTTTCAAAGTATTGCAGGTGATCTTTCAAGAGTTAGAGACACCGTCTTCTCCAACAAACAAAGACTCAAAGGTCAAGAAAGTGACTTTTGTGGCTACACACTCCTACAAAATTGAGCCAAAGAAGCTTAAAGTCTTTCGACAGCCTGAAGCTTAAGGTTTGAATGGGTGTAAAAGGTCGGATCCAACAAGCCCAAATATGGCCGGATCGCTGGCAGCTCTGTCTACTCAACACGCCATAAGAAAGGCCGTAGTAGCAGAACCCCCACTTCGTCAACCCGTCAGTAGGGACTGTAGGAAACACGAAGACAGATTTGACTCGACCAGTTCAAGTGATCGTAGTCTACAAAATTCTCCTAAATGACTGGAGAATCAAAGTTCCAGTAGAAGGATAAGTCTCGAACAACTACTGAATGTTCGTAGGCTCCAAAATCTACAACCACAAAAGATGACTCCAAATCTACCAACTTCAGCAAAATCAGCATTGGGGAGCGCAATTCCCATAGCTCAAGTCTGAAGCCTGAATGGGTGTAAGAGGTCGGATCCAACAAGCCCAAATATGGCCGGATCGCTGGCAGCTCCGTCTACTCAACAAGCCATAAGAAAGGCCGTAGTAGAGGAACCCCCATCTCAGCAACCAGAGGACGAAGAGCTATCAAATTCTAGCTCTCCCGATTTGATGAACTCAAGTGATTCAGATTAAAGTCTTCTCAAGTGGTTAAGAATCAAGATACTACCTACGTTCGGTACTATCAATTGAATCCAAAACCTGCAAATCCTTCAACAAATCCGTAAAGCACAAAGCGAGGATCGAAGGAATCTTTCTTCAACAAGTCCGTCAAAGCACAAAGCAAAGGACCGAAGAAAATTATCCCAAAGTTCATAAAAAGCTCAAAGCTGAATTAAGTGGATTCCGTCATCAACAAGTCCGTTATGCACAAAGCGTTGGACCGATGAATTTTCTCTATCGACCTAATACAAACCTAAGGGTTTTGGTCATCAACATCTACTCCTTCAACAAGCCCGCCAAAGCAAGAAGCATAGGGCCGAAGATACAAAAATTACCTGACAAATCATTAAAGACAAATCAGAAAAATTCTCCATCAATGTCCGCAGCAAAAAGCTCAGGGCAAAAGAAATCAGTATCTCAACCATCTATTGATACATCCAAGAGATCTATGGAGAAAGAAAGTTTTAGTGTGACATCCAAGCAATTAATTGGAGATCCACTAAATAGAAATCTCAGTGTGACATCCAAATAAACTTTTAGAGATCCACTAAATAAGAACCCTAGTGTGACATCTAGAACAAATGTCTAGAGATCCACAGGGTCAAATAGCTTACAACAAACATGATTCGCTCTAGACGCGTATCACATTTGTTGGGGGGCATTTGTTGACCTCTATGCATGAACCAAAAGGCAAAACAAAAAATTCACATACACGTTATGCAATGCCGGCTGTCCACACCTCAAAACCGTCAGATCCTCGAATCCAGCCGCGATACCCTGCCGAAATCCCGCTGCAAACGGCGCCGCTCCGGTCGATTCTCCGTAAATCCTGCGACATTGCCTCGATCGAACGACCACAAGCGTCGTTAAATAGAAGCCGAATGCCATTCGCTGCTCTCCCAGTCTCGGCTCCACACTCCCGAACTCCACCTCCAGTTCAGCTTCCCGAAGCCCTTCCTACATCCACTGCCTGAGCTGAGTCCGACTCCTCCCAGGCCAAACTCCGGCTCACTCCACGCACGAGACCTCTCGCTCTCTGCTCTACCCACTCGACCGAACCCCGTCGTCCAACCTCTCCTCCGATCTCTCAGCCTCTGCCCTTGCCCGAGCTTCCTCTGTGTCCGACCCCTCTCCACCTCTTGTGCCGACCCCAAGCAGAGAGAGAGAGAGAGAGAGAGAGAGAGAGAGAGAGAGAGAGAGAGAGAGAGAGAGAGGGAGAGAGAGAGAGAAGGCCGAGCTCCACTTACCTAGCCGATTCCCCCCTCTCTGCCGCAAGCCAGCTCTGACTTTCCCTTCCTTTCGGTTTGGAAGTTCCAACATTTTGATCTCAAGCAAGAACGGGAGCAAGCTGGCTGTGAAGGTAACACCTCCCTTTCGCGCACTCCTTTGGCCAAATCCCGTAAGAATGCCGAGCCAGAGAGAGGGAGAGGGAGTTAATTAAAATTAATATTAATTGATTTTAATTAAAATTAATATTAATTAGTTTTAATTAAAATTAATGTCTATTAATTTTAATTAATCATTATTGTAATTTTAATTAATTATAATTATTTAGAGTTAATATCGAATTAATTTTAATTAATTTTAAATTAAAGATTATCTTAATTAATTATAATTAATTTCAATTAACTATAATTATTAAACTTAATTATAATTGTTATAATTAATTATGATTAATTTTAAATAATTAATCCTAATTAATTTTAACTAATTATGATTAACTTTAATGGAAGTTAATATTAATTAATTATGATTAATTATTATATTTTTTTTTAAAATTAAAATTAATTAAATATTAATTATTCACAATTAATTAAGGTTATTCATAATTAATAATTTTAATTAATTATAATAACTTATAAATAATTATAATTATTAAAATAAGTAAAAAATGCTTCTCTCCCTTTCTCCGCGCCGACGACCGCCAAGGTATAACTCCTAAACCCTAAAACTCCGAGAACCCGTTTCAACACATTCGTCGAGACAAAACGACCACCTATACACGCTTTTCTTAGCGTGGTGGGAGGGAGTGCGTCACGACGCTTGCGAGGAAGCGGGTGATCACTTGAAATCCCTCTTTGATGTTCGTATCGCCTTGGAAACCTCGCCTATACACGCTTTTCTTAGCGTGGTGGGATAGGATCCCGGTGCGATGCGCACGACGAAGCGGGGATACCCATAAGTACCCGCTTGCGGGGAAATAACTGCTGCTCTTGCAAAATACTTTCAAAAAAAAATGATTTTCTTACAAAATGTTTTCAAAATACCCATACACGCTTTTCTTAGCGTGGTGGGGGATCAAAAATACACGGCCGCGGTGTCCTCGAAAGAGGACATCTACCATACACGCTTTTCTTAGCGTGGTGGGATAGGCCCAGTTTTCCGTAGTTTTCCCCTAAACGGGGGAGACGCCGGAAGGCTGCCGAAATTTCGGATGAAATGTTGCTACACTCGGACCTTTTTTGAACTCGAAGAAAGCAAAATTTGGAGACATTGGACAATCAAGGACTTGGGACTTTGCTCAGAACTCAAATCAAAAGAACTAAATATACTTGAACTCAAATAAATGTGAAGTCATAAGACTTGAATTTGATTGAACTCAAGAGGCTACAAAGACTTGACTTGAACAAGGACTTACATTGAAACTACGAAGAACTTGAACTCAAAAGGACTTGAACTCAAAATGGAGGACTTGTGGACATTGAACTTGAACTAGACTTGATTGAACTCAAGGAGTTTATATTTGCACTTGAATTCAAGAACTCAAACTTGAATCAATCTTGGACATTATGGGACTTCAATCAAATTCAATCAAGAAGAGCTTGATTCGAACTCAAGCAAAGACTTGAACAAGAACACAAAGAACTTTGACTTGTAATTGTAGTTTGAGACAACTACAATGACCACTTGAACTCAAGCTCCTCTTTGAACTCAAATGAACATTAAGCTTGAACACTAATCAAACTTAATTTGACATGAGTTGAGTGATTTAGACTCAAATAAAGATTTAATTTGAGCCTACGTTGTGAACTCAACTTGAACTTGAATGTGATACGAACTACAATGAATTTGAATTCAAAACTTGGATTAGAGTTTGAACTTGACAAAGAATTCAAAATCAAATCATAAGCAAGAGGACTTGAGTTGGTACACTAAACTAGAACTTGAACTCGACATAAGCACCAAGAAGCTTAGACATAGAACTTGAGCTTGCTACTCAAACTCAAACAGTTTGGGGCTTGGACTTAAATGAATGATGGGGAGCAAACACAAGAAAATGTGCAAGGAATTATGTCAAGACTTCAAATGAACATGATTTTCCCATTGCAAATAAAACACTTGTGATAAATCATTTTACATGCTACAAATCATGCTGGAGTTCATGAATGCCATCCATCCACAAGCAAAGGTTAATTGGAGAGTGCAACGATATGATCGTAATCAAGATATGAAATTTCATTGAGATATCAATGTGTCGTCACATTGATTGGGATGAACATGTTATTAAGCAAGTTTGCTACACAATATTTGAACCATCTTCACATGGCACTAGAAGATTTATGAGGTTCAACAAGGCTCGTCCATCATTAACAATCAAAGACCAGCTAATCCACAGACAAAGGTTGACGAAGAGCAAGAAAAAGCAAACGACTCTTAAGCACCACGAAGGAGGAAGGAATACACAAACACCAAGTTTAAATCAACGTATAATCCTTCGACAATCAATATCAGTCAACATGTAAGCAAACATAGGAGATTCCTCCAATCAACATATAAAGAACTCGATAACAAGGCAGGAGACTCGTTAGTGCACTATGACCCGCCTACAAAAATCAACAAATAGTGCACGACAGTCTACCTGTACGAAGCAGCGAACAATTCTGTTCAGAAACTGCTACGCCACCGGATCTGCAACATTTGTACAAGCAGACAGAAGGTGTCTATAATTATTTCAAAGAACCCCTGCACATGCACTATAAATTGTATACACATAGGTACACTAAAGGGGAAAATACAATCTCACCGGCATGGGCTCCGGCGAGCGTGTTATTGGTACACACGTGACGTCTAGGAATGCTGCGCGGGTTGACAAGTGAATTCAAATTCGAATCTGATCATTCTATACGGGCCAATAGAAGTCGACAGGGTTCGAACCATTAAACAAATATATGGCCATGACGACCAAAATATTTGTTTTAAAAATATTCATATTAGACATTCAAGGCCTACAATCAAGAGAATTCACTCTCAAAAGCACGAAGCCTACAAAACCCGATCCTCTGTCGACGGCCTGACAGAGTTGACAAGGTTCAATCCATAAAGAGAAATGACCCCGAACACCCCGATGATGGCCGTGTTGAATGCAGATCTCAACCGGAGGGGTTTCTCAAATATTTTCAAATATCTTCAAAATATCCAAAGTCCACTCCAAATACTTTTAAATTCCACCCAAATACCCAAAAGCTTCTCAAAATTCAGAAAAATCTCAAAACTCCAAAATCCCAAAAATATTTAAAATTGAAATAAATCCATCAACGCAGTTAAAGCAAAATCCATTCGCCCTCCGCAACAGTTTGTCGAGGCGGATAAATTCGAATAAACTCTAGCTCACAAAGAGCCAAATGCCTAGTCGAAAATATCACTAGGATCCATTCTCAAACAATCTCTTGCCAGTAAGGGCGTGGTACGTGTCCTCTAACCGGCAGTTTCGCCGCCAAATGGCACTGCAGGTAAACGGTTATGACCCGGGGCCCTCTGAACCGAGTGGTTTTGCCGCCAAATGGCACCACAGATAGCGGTTATGGCCAGAGCCAATACGCTCTTTAATGACGTTAAATCCTTGAGATATGAATCAATAGGATATGATCGATAGGGCACAAAGCCCTCTGTCAGCTAAGGTGGAATTAAATTTGCCCCCTTAGACAAACATTCAACCCCGGTCTACAAGGTCCCCTTGGACGAAGCAACCCATGGCTGCCGACAAGGATCCTTCTGTCAGGTTGGGTCGACTACCTCCTCTGACTAAGTAGACCAGGGACCACGATGGCCCGGGATGACGGAACCATGGGATCTTGATCGGGTCTATCATCCATTCCCCCACCATCAGCTTTAAGTGCAAGATGGTGAAATTTCTACTTTAAATATTAAACTCTCCAAATCCTTTCCGAATTCCCAAATCCAAACCCAATTTCCAAATCCAATTTCTACCAATATCAAAATCCAAATCCATTGCTGCTACTATATGCCAGATACACGTATTTATATACGTATCTGATTGACGACTAGCCTTAATCGAAAGTTCTCTCTCGTGATCGAGAGGGGTAATTAACTATAGGGGCTTGCGCCTATAGGAAACCAGAACTCAGATCATAAAGTCCTCACAAAATGAGGGCGAAATCTCTGGGTAGTGTCTTATCTACAAACCCATCTGCCTTCCAAAATTTACCTCGGAACTTAGTTCGTTAAAACTCCCTCGCCGAATAAGAAAAGCGAGCGGAGGCCGGGGTCGAATTTTCGGAGCCCACAGCCTCCAAGAAGATCCAAAAAATCAGCCCAAATTCAAGATGAAAACCTAAATCCTCCCTTTCCCCCTCTTTAACTCCAATGTTCATACAAAATCCCTAAACAGCCCTTCTATTCAAATTGCCCCCCCACCCCCCCTTCCATTTAAATTCTCTCCAACACTTTGAATTAAACCCCATGTGGGGCCCGCCTGGAGTAAGTAAGGACCAGTCCAGCCGCCCAGGCCGGCCTAACAAGATCCTAATTAGGGGTGTCAATATTTGACACGACACGAGAACCTGACCCGATTTCAAAACGGGTCGGGTTCGGGTTCCAGAAATCCAC
>JACXSL010000909.1:10000-112999 GCA_019514585.1 Dendrobium officinale
CTTCTTTCGAGCCAATTTATTCTTTAGAAACTTTGACATTAGAAGCTCTACAGATAAGCTACTCATATACCTTACATTTTACATTAACGTGGCCTTGAAAAGACTTGAAGGCTGGTTGTGGGAACCAAAGCAAAATGTTCCAGTACCTGGAGAGCAAGGCTTTCCTTTTCCAGGGCTCTTTACCTTTTTACAATCACAACAAGAATCAAGCATAACTAACATGCTTCTTTTATATATGGCAATAGTTGTTTTGGCTCTTTAATATTGATCTAAAAGGCTCTCTAACCATCTTGGTTCTCTACCTCTTCTCGAAAGCACCGGATTAACTAGATAAGATCCGCCATCAAATGCAATATGGAAGCTCAGAACTATGCTTAAGCAAAGAAAATCCTGAAGCTCCTCCTCTAGAAGGCTCCACCAAGCAAGCAGGAATGTAGAATGAAGTGAAGAACTTGATCAAAGAGGGCTCTCAAACAAATCAATTGATCTAGAGGAAGATTGTTAGAGCATAAAGAAAATAAAGCAAACTAGTACTGTCCAATCATTATCTGACACGTGTACTCTCTACCTATATATGATATAGGAATGTAATGTAATGAATAAGATAGGCAATAAAGATTTTCCTTTCTCTATCTTGTCTTCGTTCTTTGCTTTCTCTCTGGTTCGCCAAAATCAAGAAGCTCTGTAGATCCTTAGTTTCTTCATGGTATCAGAGTAGGGATAGAGCTTCGTCCGCCATCAACGTCCGCCATGGCAACATCAGAGACCCCGCAAACGGTAGAGACAACAGAGCAGGAAAGTTCGGATACCGAAAACATCTCATCCTCTCTCAAGTTTGTTGTCGCTAATCTCAAAATCTCACTCTCACTCCTACTCGGTTGAATTCCTAAAATTATTCTATATGGAGATCTCAAATCTCCAAGATTATATACGCTAATGGCTTCAATCCATTTCTTGATTCTAATACTCTATGTCCGCCCAAGCTCGTCACTCAATCGGATGGATCAACGTTTCCCAATCCCGTGCACACCAACTGGCTTCGCGCTGATCAAAATCTTGCCACTGCACTCTGCTCCACAATTTTTCACACATTATTCTTCCCTACATTCTTAATCTTGAATCCATCGCTGCTATCTGGCAATCGCTAGAAGTGCGATTTCAATCGTCCAATCGCTCGAAAGTTATCCATCTCAAAAATGAGCTACATAATATTTCAATGAAAACCAATAACATGTCCCAATATATTCAAGAAATCAAAACTCTCGTTGATCAAATCGCCTCCGCCGGATCGCAACTCGATACGGAGGACATCATACTCTATATCTTGAATGGTTTACCATCTTCTTATCAAGCCTTCAAGACCTCCATTCGAACTATGCTTCATCCTATTAGTCTTGACAACCTGTACTCACTACTTCTTAGTGAGGAAATTAATTTGGCCATGGAGTCAACCAAATCTCCCAAACCGTTGGACCCAACTCTAGCTCTTTATTCCTCTAGGGGTCGAGGCCGACATCAACTTGGTCGTTCTTTCCCACCATCTCACAATGTCGCTCGTTCCACCTCCTCTCCAGTCGTGTTCTGTCAAATATGTACCAAGAAAGGCCATTTGGTCTCCACTTGCTGGCACCGAATGAATATCCACTACGTTCCGCAACCCTCTACTTCCAATAATAAAGCTCTGCTTACCACACCTAACCAATATACTCCCGAATGGTATATTGACTCCAGCGCTTCATTGCACATTACAAACTCTCTTGATCAGCTCTCCATCTCAAACTCCTACAACAGCAATGACGATATCATCGTCGGAGATGGTTGCTCAGTTCCTATTGCCCATACCGGTGAAGGTCTGCTTCCTCCACCTTCTCGTAAGTTGCAACTATCCAACCTTCTACACATACCTGATATTCGCTATAATTTGCTTTCTGTTTCCAACTAACGCAAGATAACAACATTTCTGTCACATTTGACCACTCTGGTTTTTCTTTTAAGGATCTTACGACAAATCAAATTCTCCTCCGAGGACCTTGCACTGACGGTCTTTATTCTCTTCAATGCACATTCTCTCCTATACTCACAACCATTCAAGCCGACTCTGTTCATTGGCACAATCTTCTCGGTCACCCTCACGCAAAATTTCTTAATGTCATCTCCAAATGCAATCCTCATATGCATATGTCTGGCAAATCTTTGTCTTGTAATTCTTGTAATAAGGCCAAAGGCCACAAATTAGTTTTTGAACGTTCCTCTCATAGGACTACTACTCCTCTCACCTTAATTCACTCCGATGTTTGGGGACCATCCCCTGTAATATCCAATCAAGGCTATAAATACTACGTGATTTTTGTTGATGATTTTTCCCGCTTTACTTGGCTTTTTCCAATGCAAAATAAATTTGAGGTTCCTAATATTTTTATCAATTTCAAAGTACTGATTGAAAAACAAACTTATCATTCTATAAAATGCATTCGTACTGATGGCGGTACCGAATTTTTAAATAGCACGTTATCTCAATTCCTTAAACACAACGTAATTCATCATCAAATTTCGTGTCCTTACACACCTGAACAGAATGGTCTCGCCGAAAGAAAGCATAGACACATTCTAGACACCACTCGGACCCTTCTTAACACTGCCTCGGTTCCCTATACATACTGGCCGGAAACTGTTCTTATTGTCGTCTACCTTATCAACCGGATGCCGTCTCCAACTACAAACTATGTCTCACCTTTTCAATTACTCTATAATACTACACCATCATATTCTCACCTAAAAACCTTTGGCTGTGAATGTTTTCCCTTAATTCCACCTACCCTCCGCCATAAGCTTCAACCAAAATAAAAATCTGGTATCTTTCTTGGCTACTCCGACTCGTATAAAAGCTATAAATGCCTTGATCCTACTACAAATTCAATTCATCTATCTCGTAATCTCACATTCAATGAACGCTCCTTTCCTTTTCAAAAACAACAACCTCAGCCATCTATTCCTTCACCTCCCGTTAGTTCAACATTTCTGTTGCCTCACTTAATTGCTCAAACTCACAACACTAACACCTCTAGTTCTACCAATACTCACAATATTGTCTCACCTGTCTCCAATTTCAAAAGCAACACCTCATCCAATTGACAATATACCAATTACACCCAATAATCCTCCACTCTCACAAGCTGTAACCTCTCCGAAACGTCACCACATGGTCACTAGAAGCAAAATAGGACATCTCAAGCCTTCAAATCGTCTAAATTTCCTTCACCAATATAATTCTTCCTTACATAACTCTAATCCAACGTCATACACTGAAGCGTACAAATCTTTCGCTTGGAGACAAGCTATGGCAAAGGAATTCTTTGCCTTGCAAAAGCAAGGTACTTGGGATCTAGTTCCCTCTCCGTCTAATGCCTCCGTCATTGGTAGTAAATGGACCTATAGAACAAAACATCATGCTGATGGATCCGTCTCTCATCTAAAAGCTTGTCTCGTTGCTCTCGGAAATCACCCAGAATACAGTATAGACTATACTGAAACATTCAGTCCTGTTGCCAAGCTCCCTACTATATGTATCCTTCTCACTATCGCCTTACATAATGGGTAGTCAGTTCAGCAACTAGATGTTGCAAATGCGTTTCTTCATGGCCAACTAACAAAAACGGTCTATATGGCCCAACCTAAGGGCTTTGAAGACGCATCTAAACCCGACCACATTTGTCTTCTTTGCAAATCCATCTATGGACTTAAGTAATCCCCACGTCAATGGTATAACACCTTCACCTCCTACTTGGTCTCTCTCGGTTTCTGTCACAGCAAATCCGATCCATCTCTACTAATTCTAACTCAATCATCTACTCGAATCTTCCTTCTCATGTACGTCGATGATATCCTTATTACCAGAAATAATTCCTCCACTATATCATCTCTTCGTAATCAACTCAACAGCAAGTTCACTATGAAACACCTTGGCAACGTCCATTCCTTTCTCAGTATCAACATTGCTACACAATCAAATGGCTATTTTCTCTCACAGCCATACTATGTTCAAACAATTCTTCACAGCCAATCTCACGGCTTGCAACTATTAGCATATTTAAATAAAATGTATTTACACTTTATTAAAACAATGCACCAATCTCTTGTATACACGTGTACTCCTACTATCCTAGGCTCTATTTATAGGACTTATCTGTACATTGCATTATTCAAGAAAGCACTTCATCTTCTGCCTCTGTTCTCGTCTCCAACCACACCTGGAGCTTCGTTTCTTTATGGTATTAGAAGCGGTCACCTCTTGAGACCTTTCTCATGGCTTCTTCAGCCTCAGCCGCCGCATCCTCTCGCACGTCGACGGCCATCGGCGACACGTCAGATAAGCCACGTCTTTACCCCTCCCTCAAATTCATAATCTGTAATCTCATGTCCCTTATTCCACATCAATTGTCCATGGACAATTACCCAATCTGGCGAAACCATATTTTCAAACTCTTCAAAGCAAACAGGTTCGAATCATTCCTTAAATCTCCTCCATCGGCGGTCACTGATCAAGATCCTTCCGATCCCGAATCCGACGCCTACAAATGGCGTCTCACAGACAGCAATCTCACAGCTGCGATCTCCTCCACCATATCCACCAATGTGATTCCGTATGTTATGCATCTTGAATCCTGTCACAAAATCTGGAGCGCTCTTCAAACCAGATTTCAATCGGCGAACAGATCCAAAGTAATGCAGCTCAAAAATGAGCTCCAAAACATATCAATGCGTAACGTGTCGATGCAAGATTACCTCATGGAAATCAAGAAAATAGTTGATCTAATAATCTCAGCCGGATGTAATCTTGATAATGAAGACATCATTCTTCATATACTCAACGGTCTGCCGCCGCCCTACCAATCCTTCAAAACCGCGATTTGGACTCTTCAAACACCTCTATCTCTTGACAGTCTGTATGCAATGCTCGTAAGTGAAGAAATACATCTTCGTCAAGATTCTCAACTATTCTCCAATGTGCAGGACAATCAAACTGCTCTCTATGTAAACTGTGGTCGCGGTCGCCGTGGACGCAGTCGTCCATCGCAATCCACAAACTCCGACCCCAAATAGGGTTAAAAATCCTCCCTGATCTGTCAAATATGCACCAAGCGCGGCCATTCTGCTGACGTCTGCTAGCACAGACACAATCCGAACTACACCACACCGTCTGCGCAGTCTGCAACAAACGGTCAAGCTCTAGTTGCCACAGCCGATTCACCGTCATCTGAATGGTATCTTGACTCCGGTGCATCGTCACACATCACTCACAGCCACGAAAATCTTGTTCAACCAGTGATGTATCAGGGATCCGACAATGTCATGGTAGGGGATGGAAGATCAGTTCCCATCTCTCACTCCGGCACGGGAATTCTTCCTACCCCCGAGCATAAGTTGTTCCTATCTCAGCTTCTACACATACCACCAATCTCCCATAATTTAATTTCCATCTCTAAACTTGTGACAGAGAATCAAATTGCCATTACATTTGAACCTAATGGTTTCATCTTGAAAGATTTGCAGACTAACAAAATCATGCTTCAAGGTCCTTGCAAAGACGGTCTCTATCCCATCTCAATCAAGAAACCGAAAGCCACTCAACGGGCCCTAGCCTCTAGCAAGACTGCTAACCTCAATTGGCACGAACGATTGGGGCATCCACACCAACGAATTCTTGATCAGATCTCTCACGATCATCCGCTCTTATGCATAAAAAATAACAATAGTTATTGTACATCTTGTAAACTTTGTAAAAGTCACAAACTAGTTTTCTCTAATTCTGCTTCACACAAACGAACTCCTTTAGCTATGCTTCACTTGGATGTCTGGGGGCCTTCCCCCGTTTCATCTATTCAAGGATATCGTTATTACTTGCTTATTGTTGATGATTATTCCCGCTTTATTTGGATTTTTCTATTTACATTTAAAACTGAAGTCACGCCAATTTTCATTAACTTCATAAATTTCATCGAGAAACAGACTCTCTGTCAAGTGCAGGCGGTTCGTACAGACGGCGGGTCCGAATTCGTAAACTAGCAATTTTAAACATTTCTTCAAAGAAAAGGGATACATCATCAACTCTCGTGCCCTACACGCCGGAAAAAAATGGTGTCGCAGAGCGCAAACATCATCATGTCATCGATATAGCCAGGATGATGCTTCACACGGCATCAATGCCGCCCGACTATTGGCCAGATGCAGTCTTAACAGCTGCTCACCTTATCAACAGAATTCCTACGCCCACAACCAACAATATATCTCCAATTCGGCTCATGTTCAACACTGATCCTGACTACGCCAATCTTCACACATTCGGGTGCGAGTGCTTCCCTCTTCTTCTGAAGCATGCAAGGCATATGCTTCAACCCACCTCAGTTTCCAATGTATTCCTCGGCTACACAAGTAACTATAAAGGCTACAAGTGTCTGGACAGAACAACGAACAAGATCATCATCTCTCGTAACGTTCAATTCACTGAAACCTCCTTTCCCTTCTCTACATCTCTTCCACCTCCTCAAACATCTCACACGATATATCCTCCCTCTTTTCTAATACCAACTTCTACTCTGCAGAAGGTTAACCCAAGTCAATATACAATGGACAAGGCGTCGTCCAATCATCCATCTCACAGCAACATGTCCCCTATAACCTCTCGAACTCACCTGTCGCCCACAAACCCTCCATCGGATACCAGCCATGTAACATCAGATCTGCTCCAGAATCGTCCGGGCCGATTGTGGATCGTCCCGGGACGATTAGTTCAAATTTTGTTCCAGATTCTGTACAAAAGTTATAGGAAAGATTTCCTGTAGGGATCGTCCGGGCCGATCTGGGATCGTCCCGGGACGATCAGAGCATGGCAAAAGTTAGAGAGAAAATCATCCAGGAAATTAATTATCGTCCTGAGAAATCGTCCCAAGCCGATGGGATTTTGTTCAGATCGTCCAGGACGATCGTGCGATCGGCCGGGCCGATCAGAGCATTATTAAGCTGAAATCAGCTCATTTTGAAGAGAGAGAAAAATAAAAAATATCTCAAATCAGTTTGAGGAGAGAGAAAGTCGAGGAGAAAATTGGAAAAGTGGATTTTTGGGCAACGCCGGGCAGTTTTCGTCCGTCGAGACAGTTCAAGAAAGTGGTGTACGCAAGGTAAAGCACATTCCGCCTTTCTCAATTTTCAGAACGGTGAAGTTTGAACGACTTTTCTGTCCGGATTTCGTTTTTGTTAGCGAATTTCGTCCGTATTTTCTGATTGGTTCAGTTTTTACCGCGTAACTTTTGATATGTTTCTGAAGTGCCGAGTGTGCACATTTTGATTATTTTCTAGAGAATTTTGACCGGGTAGTTTTGATTTGGCGGTGTTTTCTTTCGACTGTAATTTCTAATGATGTCTGAAATTGTCTGGGCAGTAGAATAAAAGTCTTATAATGTTATTGTGAATGTTCTGTGGTAATTTGGTAAAATTCTGTTTCGGTGAATTTTGTGTAAATTCCGTATACTGCTGTTATGCCGCCGAATTTTCGTACGATTTCTGAAGTTGTCCGGATTTGTTCTGAATTGAATTAATTATTCGTATGCTATTGGGAGTCATAAGGGGAAGGTGCTGTAAGCACAAGGGAGCTATAAGGGGAAGTTCTGAGAAGTTTTGTGAAGTTCTGAAATTCTGTATATCTGTTCTGTTCTGGTGCTATAAGCACAATTAGGAGCTATAAGGGGAAGTTCTGGTGCTGTATGCACAAGGGAGCTATAAGGGGAAGTTCTAGTGCTGTATGCACAAGGGAGATATAAGAGGAAGTTCTGAAATCTGGAAGGAAGATCTGTTCTGAAATATTTCTTCTGATTTGATATGAATTTATGATTTCCTTACAATTCTGTCTGTTCTGCTATGACTTCTGATCTGATATGATTTAATCTGATTTCTGATTTTCGGACGTTCTATCAGCTCTGATGTAATGTATTTCTGTTCTGTTCTGATTTGATATGATATGTACGATTCTATTCTGTTCTGATTTGTATGATTCTGTTCTGATTCGATATATGATTCTGTTGATCTAATTTCTGCACAGATTTTTGTCTGATGTGTTTGGTGTGGATTCTGAGGATTTTGATTGGAGGTTTGATGTCTTGCTGAGCTGTTGTAGCTCATCCTTGTTTTCTGCGTGGTTTTCAGGTTCTGGGAAGGGGAAGGAAGTCTTGGACTAGGAGTTCAGAGTCTGATCTGTTATAGGTATTTTGCCCTTTTGATTTTTGTACAGTCTTGGCTTTTCTGTTCTGTTTTTCTTTCTGTCTGAAAGCCATGAGCTGTATTTGTATATGATTCTTTTGAGGAAGAAAAGATAGATGATCTGTTCCGCTGTATTTTGATGCTTATAGTAGCTCTATGTGTCTGTTTCTGTGAGTAATGTTTGGAAGAAAGTTCTAAAACAAATTCCAAAGCCAGATCCTGGAATCAGTTCAGTCAGTTTGAGTCTGGCCACGACCCGATGCGAGCGGGATCTGTCCCGGTCGGGTTGGGTAGTGACAAGCCATACCTTATTTAACCTCCAAGTGGCTAGGCATCTGATGGTTACCCGCACCAAAACCGGATCACTAAAACCATCAACTCGCTTCGATCTTCTTCACAGCATTACCTCTCAGCAGGACCCTACTAGCTACAATGAGGCAAACAAACTACATGAATGGCGTAATGCCATGGAAGCTGAATTCCTCGCTCTTCAGAAGCAAGAAACCTGGCAACTTGTTCCAGCTCCTTCAAACAAGCAGGTCTTGGGGTGTAAATGGACGTTTCGAATGAAACTCCATGCTGACGGCACAGTCGCTCGATTCAAAGCACGGCTGGTGGCACAAGGCAACCAGCAAGAATACGAACTAGACTATGTTGAAACATTTAGTCCGGTTGTTAAACTACCCACCATCCGCGTCCTGTTCACCATTGCACTTCATCACGAGTGGAAAATTCACCAACTCGATGTCGAGAATGCTTTCCTTCACGGCGACATCCAAGAAACTCTCTACATGAGGCAGCCCAAAGGCTTTGAAGATCCGGCGCATCCGAAACATGTATGTTTTCTACGGAAATCATTATACGGCCTCAAGCAGACCACCAGGCAGCGGTATACAACATTATGCAATCACCTTCTCCGTCTTGGCTTCGCTCCAAGCAAGGTGGACCCATCGCTTCTCACATTTCATCAGGGTCACACTACAATGTTCCTACTTGTATATGTGGCTGATATACTCCTTACCGGCAACAACGAAGGTGCCATTTTCATGTTTCTTCAGCAACTCTACAAAAAGTTCGCTCTCAAGCACCTTGGACCTGCACATCACTTCCTGGGCATACACATTCAACACAAACAAGATAAGTATTTACTGTCACAAGAATCCTACGCCATCTCTATCATTCAACAAGCAAATCTTCTAAATTGTAATTCTGCAGCGAACCCATCTTGCACAAAACTACCGGTTGACATCAACATGGAATCCTCTACACTGTCGGATCCTACGGCTTATCAAAAGATTATAGGAGCGCTGTAGTATCTCACCATCACTCGCCCAGATATTGCATACGCCGTCAACACATTATCACAGCATATGCATTCTCCTCAATCTGATCACATCTTCCTCCTCAAGCGCCTCATCCGGTACATCAAAGGAACGACAGCTTTTGGTTTCCCGATTACGAAATCAGCTCTACATCTCACTACATACTCCGACGCCGACTAGGCGAGCGACCCTATCACCAGAAAATCCACTTCAGGATACTGCACCTTTCTCGGCAACACTCTGGTCTCGTGGACGGTGAAGAAGAAGACCACGGTATCACGCTCATCAACGGAATCGGAATACAGGGCCCTTACCGCAGCCACCACCGACACTATATGGCTCAAACGGCTACTATCCGACTTCCGTATCAATCATGATGCCCCTGTTGATCTACACTGCGACAATACCTCAGCCATTGCCTTAGCTCAAAACCCGGTCTATCATGCTCGAACCAAACACATCGAGATAGATCACAGGTTTCTCAGGGAACACATCACCAACAATCATCTAAGGCTAATTCCGATCAAAACTGAAGACCAAATTGCTGATATATTCACTAAGCCGCTGTCGACGCCGCACTTCAAAACACTCCGGGACAAACTCACAATCGGCTCTGATCCATTCGTTTGAGGGGGGCTATTAGCATATTTAAATAAAATGTATTTACACTTTATTAAAACAATGCACCAATCTCTTGTATACACGTGTACTCCTACTATCCTAGGCTCTATTTATAGGACTTATTTGTACATTGCTTTATTCAAGAAAGCACTTCATCTTCTTCCTCTGTTCTCGTCTCCAACCACACCTGGAGCTTCATTTCTTTAGCAACCCCCTTGCTAATCCCAGCTGTACAAAACTCCCATAAACCTTTCCCATGGACTCTCAGCTCATGGATCACTCTTTATACATAAAACTTGTTGGTTCTCTCCAATATTTGACTCTCACTAGATCCGATATTTCCTATTCTGTCAATGTTCTTTCTCAACACATGCACGATCCCCTTCCTCAACATGCCTACCTTCTAAATCGACTTCTTCGCTGTCTAGAAGGCACCCAATTCTTTGGTATTCCTATCATCAAGAGCTCCCTTATTCAACGATCTTACTCTGATGTCGATTGGGTGGGTGATCCAGTATCCAGGAAGTCAACATCAGGTTATTGTTCATTTCTTGGAGACACACTTATCTCTTGGACAGTTAAGAAGCAGCATACCGTCGCTCGATCATCTATAGAATCTTAATATAGGGCACTTGCAGCAGCTACCGTGGATATTATCTGGCTTCGCAGAATCCTCTCGGACTTCGACATTGCTCTCTCTCAACCAACTGATCTACATTGTGATAACACTTCAGCCATTGTACTAGCCAACAACCCAATCTATCACGCACTACAGGAAAAACGTCATTTTCCGGCGGCCATTTTTGTCAAAAAAATGGTCAAAATCCGTCAGAAAATTGCATTTCCGGCAGAAATATTTTCACCGGTTTCACGCTCGTCGTAAAAGGACTTCAGATGAAAATGAATTCGCCGGAAACATTTCCGACGAAATTTCCGCTAGAAAATATTTTGGTCAAAATTTGTATGTGCTGGAATGGCAACGAAAAAAAAAATCATTTGATCAGCCACTGCCCCCCACACATCCGCGGCTCCACCTCAGGCCCCAGCCCTCCCGTGGTCCCGTGGACACACCCCGCCCGTGTGAAAGCTGCCCCAACGCCTGACCCGCCTGCCCACGTGAACCGCAGACCTGCCCCGCCTTCGGCGGGATTTGAACTCCGCCCACCTCTCCTGCGCGTAAACCAAAAACTATTAAATATGTTACTTTTTTTATTTAACCTATTACCTATTAATTATTAAATCAATTAATTAAATTTAACAAAAAATTTAAAATTAATTAACTTAAATTAACAATATAAATAATTTTAATTTTTATTATAATTTAAGTTTAAATTTAAATCATTTAATTTTTTGTTATTAAATAATTAAATTATAATTTATTTTATTATAATTTAAGTTATTAAATTCAATAATTTAAGTTATATTTTAAAATAAAAAATATTAATTTTTAATTTCCATCGGAAATCCACTGGAAATGCCGCCGGAAATGCCTTTTGAAAACATTCGTCGGAAAACCAGTCAAAAATTATGTTAGAAATTCGTTGACAAAAATTCGCCGGAAAGTTGTGACGAATTTACTTCCGCCGGAAATTCTGTCAGAAATGAGCTATTTTCCTGTAGTGACGCCCGTACAAAACATATTGAAATTGATCATCGATTTATTCATGATCGTATCATTCATGGGAATATTAGGCTGCTTCTGATCAGTATAGTGGATCAAATTACCGATATATTTACAAAGCCTCTGTCTACACCAAGATTCCAACAGCTCCGACTCAATCTAACAGTCTCTCAACCATCATCAGATTGCGAGGGAATGTTAGAGCATAAAGAAAATAAACCAAACTAGAACTGTCCAATCATTATCTGACACGTGTACTCTCTACCTATCCTGTATCTATATATAAGATTGTATTGTAATGAATAAGATAGGCAATAAAGATTTTCCTTTCTCTGTCTCGTCTTCGTTCTCTGCTTTCTCTTTGGTTCGCCAAATCAAGAAGCTCTGCAGATCCTTAGTTTCTTCAAAGATCCCTCTCAATTCTGTTAAGGCAAAGTAATTGCCATCCCTTAATTAATTATCTTTTTCTGATTAATCACCGTCCTTTATGTTTAACCAATTGATCAATTCTCTACCGTTAGACATAGTATATCATGCATATAAAACTTTCTGTTATGTACTGTTGAAAGGTATACATAGGATAGAACTAGAAAATGAATACAGCACATGTTAGAGTTATGATTTCTCTGCTACGGTTTGCTGCAATTCTTCAAGGCCTGAAGTCGTCTCCCGACCAAGCCTGAAGTCGTCTCCCAACAATTGGTCATGATATCTGTAGTCTATGCGAATGCATAGTTTGTATTATGCAGCTGAATCTTCCCAAACATCCGTGTGTAGCAGATCTAAGACAGACATCTTGCGACTAGATGATTTTTCAAACGGGATCTTATGAGTCTTAGAAACATTACAAGAATGACATATAGAATTAGTAGCATTTATATGTAAAAAAAGATTAGAGACAGATATAGTATGCATAGTGCTTTTACTCGGATGGCCCAGCCGATTATGCTAGGAAAACGGAGAGGCCTTGATCACTGAGTACGCATTAGTCTGGGACGCACTATCAGTGTTGTGAAGGATCGGGTAGAAGCCATTGCTACATGGTCCTCGAAATAGTGTTTCATGTGTCTTCAAGTCCTTCAAACAAACCCATTAGGATCGAATGTAATAGAAATGTTGTTGTCTTTAGTTAGTTTTGAAATATAGAGCAAGTTGTATTGAAGAGAAGGGGTATGAAAAATTTTAGAAAGAACCAACTTACGAGCAGGTGTTTGCAGGACACCTGTGCCAGAGTGAGCTATACCCACCGAGCTGCAGTTGCCTATAGTAATACCGTCTGATCCGTGATATGAGTTTGAGACGGATAGGTTTTCCAGCAAATTGGTGAGATGAGATGAGGCCCCCGAATCAAGAAACCATTCATCCGTGGATCTTGAATTTCCAGCGAGTAGACCAGTGTTGGACTAATTTTGTGTTTGTGGGACATATTGAATGTTGAGTCGATGCCAGTATGTAGTCGCCGAGTGACCCTTCTTGAAACAGATTTGACATGTAATTTGCGGGTTGTTATAGGACGGATTTGAGCTCTGAGTTGAGTGTCCCCTAGAGCGACGTCCTCTACCAGGGTTGGAGAACATTGCCATATTTGGATCAACAGAAGATGTGCGAGCTGCATCTAATGCGATGTTGATCTCTTCACTAAGAAGAAGAGCATATAGATTGTCAAGACTAATGGGAGAGAGCATTGTGCGAATAGAAGTCTTGAAAGATTGATATGAGCGTGGGAGTCCGTTAAGGATATGTAGAACAATGTCTTCGGTGTCAAGTTTGGAGTCGGCGGAGGAGATTTGATCCACATGAGATTTGATATCGGAGAGATATTGAGTCATGGTAGAGTTGTTGAGGGAGATATGGTGTAAGGCGTTCTTTAATTGAATAACCTGTGAGCGATTATTGGCTTGGAAGTGGTTTTCAAGAGTTTGCCGGATCCGTGATATGAGTTTGAGACGGATAGGTTTTCCAGCAAATTGGTGAGATGAGATGAGGCCCCCGAATCAAGAAACCATTCATCCGTGGATCTTGAATTTCTGAAAAGTAGAGCAGTGTTGGACTGATTTTGCGTTTGTGGGACATATTGAACGTTGAGGCGATTCCAGTATGTAGTCGTCAAGTGACCCTTCTTGAAACAGATTTGACATGTAATTTGCGGGTTGTTAGAGGGCCGATTTGAGCTCTGAGTTGAGCGTCCCCTAGAGCGACGTCCTCTACCACGGTTGGAGAACAGTGCCATATTTGGATCAACAGAAGATGTGCGAGCTGCATCTGATGCGATGTTAATCTCTTCATTAAGAAGAAGAGCATATAGATTGTCAAGACTAATGGGAGAGAGCATTGTGCGAATAGAAGTCTTGAAAGATTGATATGAGCGTGGGAGTCCGTTAAGGATATGTAGAACAATGTCTTCAGTGTCAAGTTTGGAGCCGGCGGAGGCGATTTGATCCACATGAGATTTGATATCGGAGAGATATTGAGTCATGGTAGAGTTGTTGAGGGAGATATGGTGTAAGGCGTTCTTTAATTGAATAACCTGTGAGTGATTATTGGCTTGGAAGTGGTTTTCAAGAGTTTGCCAGATCTCAAATGTGGATTCGAGGTGGATGATGTAGGGCAAGATCGGTGAGGAGATAATTGAGCAAATCGCAGCTGCCAGGTTCTGGTCTGTGAGCAGCAATTGGGAATGCGCAGGATTCAGCAAGGAGGTGCCGTCAGAATGAACAAGAAGGGATGGTGGTTGAGAAAAATTAGAATCAAGATAAGAATCAAACCCATTTGCCCGAAAGACCTTGGAGATTTGTGATCTCCAAATGGAGTAGTTCTCGGGTGTGAGTTGAATCTGAACAATCGTTTTAAGATTTGAGACAACGAATTTTAAGAGCGTGACAACTCATTCTTGATTTATTTAATTACATTGGGCTTATCTACTTATACCCTTAACCTATTTGTGCACTCAATATATATATATATATATATATATATATATATATATATATATATATATATATATATATATATATATATATATATATATATATATATATATATATATATATATAAAGTGTTAATCACGCACCACCGTAAGTCAACTCCAACAGGGGCGGAGCAAGGATTTTTTTCATGTGGGGGCACAAATCATTAAGTAAAAAAAGTTTCAATTTTTTTTATTCGAGCTTGGAACCAGTATAGGTGGTTTTTATTATTTTTTTTTTTAAATCATTATATTCATTATAAAAAGATAAAATATATGATAAAAAAAACTTACAATTGAGAACATTAAGGCTTCATTTGGGATTGCTTTTTTACCACTACTTAAAGCAGATTTCTAGTATAAAAATTAACTTCTAGTAAATTTTTTGTATTAGAAAGCTGCTTTAAGAAGTACTAAGAAAGCCGTCCCAAATAGACCCTAAATCTTGAGATTCTTCTTATCTATCATATATAAATTCTTCCATCCAGTATTTATATTTTAAAATTATTATAAAATAAAACCATTGTCAATATTATTAAATATATCAATTTAAATATAAATAAGTAAACATGCATTTATTCAGGAGTCTCTCTGTAGAAACAAGAACCGTGATCTTGGATCAAGAAGAAATTCAAAATAAGAAGAAGAAGAAGTAGTATTTCATTTTCAGTAAACAGTAACAGAGGATTACAAGTTATTATATAGGCACTAGAAAATGTAACAGCCAATAGACTAATGCCACATAAGCAACACCACATAAGTAGTAGATAATTATTTATTTAATTATTATCTCTATACACTTAATATCTCCCCGCAAGCTGAAGGGTCGGCAGAGACAGTTAGCTTGTTTCTTAGTGTAAGAAATCTTGGTGTTGATAGAGCTTTAGTAAAGATATCCGCCGTTTGATCAACAGTGCTGATAGGAAGAAGTCGAATATTGTTTTGCTGAAGATGTTCCCGGACATATTTCTGATCAATTTCAATGTGTTTTGTTCGGGCATGGAAGACAGGATTGTTAGCTAAGGCAATTGCCGACGTGTTATCACAAAAAATTTCCGTAGGCTCCGTTTGATCAATCCCGAATTCAGAAAGTAGTCTCCGAAGCCAAATAATGTCCGTTGTAAGGGCAGCTAGCGCTCGATACTCTGATTCAGTGGAGGAGCGAGCAACCGTATGCTGTTTCTTGACCGTCCAGGAAATAATGGTGTCTCTAAGGAATGAGCAATATCCGGACGTTGATCTTCTCGTATCCGGATCTCCGGCCCAATCAGCATCTGAAAATGATTTAAGATGTAGATTAGTTTTAGTAATAGGAATTCCAAAGGCAAGCGTACCTTGAATATAGCGTAGGAGGCGTTTGAGCATGAAGAAGTGTTGCGGTTGAGGGTCATGCAGGTGCTGAGACAGTTGATTTACACTATACGCAATGTCTGGACGCGTGAGTGTTAAATACTGTAACGATCCTGTGGAGCGTCGGTAGAGCTGAGGATCTAGTGATGAATCCGAAGAGTATGAGGGCGGGAATTTGGTGCAGGTGGGATTGGCGAGCGGTTTGCAGCCAACAAGATTCATTTGCTGAAGTATGGCTGTAGCATACTGCCGCTGAGATAAGAAATATGTGTCCTTGGTTTTAGTAATTTTGATGCCAAGGAAGTCATGAACCGGTCCAAGATGCTTCATGGAGAAACGAATGCTGAGTTGATTAATCACTGAATTAATTGCAACATTGTCATTCCCTGTAATCAATATATCGTCAACATAAACAAGTAAGAAAATAGTAGTTTGTTGATTTCTAAGAATAAGAAGAGAGGGATCCGATTTACTGTGAGAGAATCCAATCGAGATTAAGAACGAAGTAAACGTGTTATACCATTGGCGCGGTGCTTGTTTTAGACCATAGATGGCCTTGTGAAGTTTACATACATGATTAGGATACATAGAGTCTTCAAACCCGTGAGGCTGCCTCATAAAAACTTCTTCGGTTAAGGTACCGTGAAGGAACGCGTTTGCAACATCCAATTGATCTACCGTCCAGTTGTTGTAAAGAGCAACAGCCAAGAGAATGCGTATGGTTGGGAGTTTGGCCACCGGACTAAACGTCTCATTATAATCCAGTCCAAACTCTTGATGGTTTCCAAGTGCTACAAGCCTTGCTTTGTATTTCTCAATTGATCCATCTGCACGAACTTTTGTTCGAAATGTCCACTTGCAGCCAACAACAGAGTATTCAGGTTTTGGTTCTACAAGACTCCACGTACCCTGACGTTGTAGTGCTAAAAATTCTTGAGCCATCGCATTTCTCCATTCTGGTAATTTGCAGGCTTGAGCAAACGAACTAGGTGTATCTAGTTCAGGAATTAAAGTGACCGAATGAAGCAAATTTAAACGGGCTGTGGGTTTTAGATGACCAGTCTGTTTTCTTGTAACCATAGGGTGAATGGATTGCTTTGCTGCCGCTGGCACAGGTGATGGATCAGGAGATTGCACCCGTGTAGAGGATGAAGAAGTCCTGTAACACAAATCCTTGCAAGCAATATTAGCTGGAGGCTCAAGCTGACTTGCTTGAGGAACCGATAGCGGAAGCAACAAATTCGGATTAGTAGGTAAATTAACACAGCCATTGTCATTAGTAGTCAGCAACGGTTTATGAAAAGGAAATAAGTTTTCGTCAAATGAAATATGCCGAGAGAATGTGATTTTATTGTTTGAAATATCCAAACATTTATATCCTTTGTAAACATCAGAATAACCAAGAAAAACGCATACAGGTGCTTTTGGTTGTAATTTGTGAACATGATGTTTCGGAGATAATGGAAAACATGCACAGCCAAAAACTCTTAGATGACTATACGTGGGTTTGAAATTAAAGAATAATTCAAAAGGAGTAACATGAGAAGTGGTAGAAGAAGGCAACCGATTAATTAAATAGGTTGCTGTAAGAACAGCATCTGGCCAGTATTGGAACGGGATCGATGCAGTTTGTAGAAGAGTTCTTGTTGTTTCAATCAAGTGTCGGTGCTTACGTTCAGCTACCCCATTCTGTTCCGGGGTATAAAGACAAGACAGCTGCCGAGCTATACCATGTTTGTCCAAGAATTGATTGAACTTATGGTTGACGAACTCTGTACCACCGTCAGACCTGAAAGTTTTAATGGTATACATTGTGTTCTTTTCAATTTTAGTTTTAAAAAGAACAAAGATTTCAAATACTTCAGATTTTTCTTTCATAGGAAATATCCAAGAAAATCTGGAAAAATCATCCACGAAAAGCACATAATACCGATACCCTTGATTGGAAGTGACCGGAGCAGGTCCCCACACATCAGAGTGAATAAGTGATAACGGAGCAGTGCTACGGTTATTAGAATTTTCAAAAACTATTTTATGACATTTGGATTGTTTACACGGTAAGCAAGTAATATTGTCAGTGTTTATTCTTAATAGCGGATTACACTGAGAAATATTTTTCATCACCCTATCATTGGGATGACCTAATCTATGGTGCCATTTGATTGAATTCTTGGAGACAGCCGTGAGTCCAGCTCCATAAGTAGAAGAATGCTGATGCTTTATGGGATATAACCCATTTTCACACGGGCCTTGAAGCAGGACCTGGTTTGTCTTCATATCCTTAATCAAAAAACCAGTGGGATTAAAAGTAATAGAAATATTGTTTTCTTGAGTAAGTTGAGAGATAGAAAGTAAATTAAATTGCAAAAATGGTGTATGAAAGATATGGGATAGAAGAAGCTTACGGTTGGGAGTCGGTAAGAGTCCATTGCCTGTATTAGCAATGTTCACCGATCTCCCATCACCTACGGTTACTGTATCGGATCCTTGATACGGTGTGGCAATGGACAAGTTGTCCAGTGAGTTGGTGAGATGATTGGTAGCACCCGAGTCAAGAAACCACTCTGAGTAGGAGGTGTCGGAGGATGCCGCCAATGCTCTGGGTTGCGAGTGATGTTGTTTAGGAACATAATCGAGATTCGCTCGGTGCCAGCAACTGGAGGCCAGATGACCCTTCTTTTCACATATCTGACATATCACCTGAGAATTGGTTGAGGTGCGAGACGTCGTTGCATTGTTCGTCGATGTTCTGCCCCTAAATCTTCTGCCTCTGCCGCGAGTAGCGAATAACGCCGAATGAGAATCCGGAAAGGAGACAACACGAGCAGCGTCAGAGGCAATATTCACTTCTTCGCTGAGAAGCAGGGGATAAAGCTGATCCAGAGAGATGGGCGTTAACATCGTCCGAATCGATGTCTTGAACGACTGGTACGCCGGTGGGAGACCGTTGAGAATGTATAGGATGATATCTTCATGATCCACCGTAGCACCAGATGCCGAAATTTGATCAACAATTTTCTTGATCTCAAATAGATATTGGCTGATGGATTGATTCTTGAGTGATATGTTGTGAAGGGAATTCTTGAGCTGGATAACTTTTGATCTATTTGTGGATTGAAATCTTGTTTCAAGCATAGACCAAATTGCAGCCGTAGATTCAAGATGAACAACGTAAGGTAAAATGGTAGACGAGATCGTAGAATAGAGGGCAGCGGCAAGATTTTGATCCACGAGGAGCCATTGATTTTGCTGACGAGCTTGAGTAGAAGTTCCTTCAGATTGAGATGGAATCATGACCGGAGAAGAGGAAAGAAACCGATCAAACCCGTTTGCACGAAAATTTTTTGCGATTTGTGCTTTCCATACGGGATAGTTGTCGGCATCTAGCTGAATGGAGACGATCGTCTTCAAGTTCGATACGACGAACTTCAGCGCAGATGGAATTGTCGAGTCTTCCATTTCCTCCATCTCCGATTTTTCTCCTTGATCTGAAGTAGCAGAGCTCATTTCGAAACCAATCCTTCTTTCCTAGCTCTTGATACCATGTAGAAACAAGAACCGTGATCTTGGATCAAGAAGAAATTCAAAATAAGAAGAAGAAGAAGTAGTATTTCATTTTCAGTGAACAGTAACAGAGGATTACAAGTTATTATATAGGCACTAGAAAATGTAACAGCCAATAGACTAATGCCACATAAGCAACACCACAAAAGTAGTAGATAATTATTTATTTAATTATTATCTCTATACACTTAATACTCTCAAACGATTGTGCAATCAAGTCATTACCAAAAGAAAATATGCTAGTTAAAAGATAAATAACTAAAAAAATTTACTATCAACTGTTACACAAGTAACAAAGCAATAGAGCACTCTCAATCCTTCGCTTATGAAAATGGTTCTGAATGCAAAAATTACAACATTAACAATTATAGGAAATTCCATAACAAAACAAAATCGGCTTAACAAAAAAATAGCAGAAATAGGATTTCGCCTGGATTAGTTTTAATTATTAATATGATAGTAAAGTTAATAAAAATGCTTCAAAAAACAGGGAAACAAATTAACAATGGCGTGATCATGAATTCCCTTATGGGAAGTAATTTTTACAAACAAATTTAAACACCATCAAAAGGATATATTTATGAGAAGTTATTTTTACAAACATAAAATGTCTTAAAAACAAAGAAAATTATTACATTCACCTTAACAAAGAAACAACAGAAAAATAAGAGAAAAAATTATCTGATTGCAGTTTTCTCACAGAATTATTGCAATATTTTTCTCAAAATAATATATTACATTTCACTTAACAAACAAAACTAAAAGCAGATAAATTATAGAAAAAAATTATGTGAGGGTTTGGTTTTTTGTAATTCTTCCTTTAGAGAAAGTATCAGAAAATCTGCTTCGGAAATTTGCTTCAGAATATTAGTGTATTACCTTTTGATTCCTGATAACATCATAACTCAGAAGGAGAAAGAAATGAAGAATATTACCTTTTGATTCATCAAATGTCCCAAAGAGACAAGAACTTTGCACATGAAATTGCCGACTGCAGTCGCCGCTCGCTCGCCCATCCACCGTTTTGTTGCTAGCCGTTTATCCGCGGTGAAGAAGAAAGCAGCGACGGTGAAGAAAAAAGCAGCGGTGCCTTCTATCCGAAAAAAACAGTGACATTGTAATTAGGTCAATAAATTCTTTTTTTTTTCGGCCCCCCATGATAAATCCGCCACTGTCTCCAACTTTTGAACACATGCTCAAACTTTACATGCTCATACATTTAGACAGCTAATGGTTTGCTTTCATAAATTTATTGTAACAAATGAGGCTTGTTCGACAAAGTTCAATTTCAGATTTCTAACCTCTCCTTTTCATCATACCAACAGAGTCTTAAATTGGAGTATGAATTCTTTTTTGAGCTTTATTAGTGTTAATACTTGAACAAGATGTTTGAAGTTGTAGACAACTTTAATGAAGAGAACCAAGACATAAATGCAGAAGATGCAAATTTAATAAGCAAGTTGTCGGAATGAGAGTATTTGCGTTAAGAAAAAAACATAAAAGACCATATGGGACAAAATAATACAGAAAAATAAAGCCAGATTAGACTAGACACACTTCAGTGCTAGAATGCTGGAGTGTTTAGGGAGAAGCAAAGAGTCGAATGCAGCGAATTGAAGGGAAGATAGATAGAGGAGGAATTTTGTGAGTAGGTGAGGGGGATCACCATACATTGATTATTATACATTTAGGCTTCGTTTGATTCGAAGTTTTTGGTGCTTATTCCATTTTAAAACGACAAATTTATTTTTTCTTTACTGTTTGGTTCGTCAAATCACGTTCCCAATAACTCTTTTTTTTTTTCAATTTTCTGCTGTTTTGAGAAATCTTTTTATATATGCTTCTCCGTTAGAAAACTCCATTTTCTGAATCAATGTTTTTTAAAATTGTCATTTACAAAAATATCAAATAACCAAACGAAGCTTTAGAGAGAAAAGGCCTCATGATGTTTTTTTTTTTTTTTATCTCATTTTATATTGAATGGACATATAAATGATTTGGAAAGAGCAACAACGTTTTAAATACTGGATCGAGGACAACCAGTTCAATTGATTCGACCATCAACAAGCTATTTGATTGGCATGGGTCATCTTAGAAGCCACTTTTGCATCAAAGATGAGTAAACTGATCAAAGCCATCGGTTCAACTAACAAACCAGTGAACTGGCCTTGGTTTCTTTGAACCAGCCAATTCAATGAACCATTTAAAAGATTTAATTTGTTAATTTAATATAATTAGAATAAAACAATGTTAAATAAAATATTAAACTTAATAAATTAATTTAAATTTAATATATTTTAATTTTAATAATAAGCATTAAATTCCTAAAATAATTATTCGTTAAAGAATCTCTAACTAAGTATTTTTATGTGGCTCCACCATTCCATGTGAATTCTTAATATATACAAAACCAAAAAATAATATAAACAATATTAAGAGAAAGTTACTAACTGTTTGGTTGAAATACAAAATGGTGTTAACTATTCCTGTTGCGGGCTACAATATACGTGGTGATAGAGTTAGAATATTACGTCTTAGCGTTGCACGGATATACAGCTCATACATAGAGAACAGAGGATTTTTACGTGGAAAGCCTTGAAAAAATGGAAAAATCACGGGGCTTAACTCAGTTGAAAAATGATTCTACTAGAACTTGAGTTGATTACGATGGACTGACTCACCTCCAAGGACGATCAGATTACAGGAATTAAATCCGTCGGTTCAACTAACAAACCAATGAACTGGCCTTGGTTTCTTTGAACCAGCCAATTTAATGAACCATTTAAATGATTAAAATAATTATTTGTCAATGAATCTCCAACTAAGTATTTTTATGTGGCTCCACCATTCCATGTGATTTTTTAATATATATAAAACCAAAAAATAATATAAACAATTTTAAGAGAAAGTTACTGACTGTTTGGTTGAAATACAAAATTGTGTTAACTATTCCAAATGCAGAGGCTTTAAAAATTTTGATATTTAGTTGAAATACAAAGTGAAGCAAAGTAAAGTAAATGTAGTGTAAATTATTTTTTTTTTTTTAAAGTAAATCAAACATGCTCAATTTTAAGCCAGAACTGTTTATACCAGGAATAAGTTTGTTTGATCTCCTCCCATCATCGCCATCATCCGCTAGCCATCGCTACCACCTAATGATGACAACTACCATTGCTACTCACCACTGGAGATCGCCGCCACCGCAGGCCACCACCACCACCAACAACAGGCCACCACCACGACAGATTGCCCCAACCATAGGCCACTAACATTGCCGGCTACCACAATTACTGGACACCACCACCGGCCAACACACCCGCCAACCGCCGCCACCACCTCCCTCCAACCACCACCACCTACTCTCCCCCGCCGCCAATCGCCACTACAGTCGATTACCTTTGCTACCACCACCTCCTGCCAGCCACTATTGACGCCACTACTAGCCTCCACAATTGCTAGCCACTATCGCCCTCAAAGGCATCCATCGACCATCATGCCTTATGGCACCTTCACCTGTCGCCGACCACCACCACCACGACCTCCATCACCGACCGGTATCATTTTTAAACTTTACACTTAGGGCTATAAACGAACCAAGCCGAGCCGAGTATGTGAGTGTTCATGTTTGTGTTTATTTAATCTCAGGTTGTTCAAGTTTGGTTCATGTTTGTTTGAGCTTTATTATTTCTATTCAGGTTTGGTTCATTTAAATTAATAACTGTTCATGTTTGTTCATGCTCAGTTCATATTCGTTCGTTTAGTGCTTATCAAGCTTTAAACAAACAAACATAAACGAGCTCTACTTTTAGATGATCATTAACTTAACAAATGAGTTTTATCGAGCTTCCTAATAAACGATTACATCGAGCATGTTCGCAAACATATCTAACGAATTTTTTTTATCTATCAAACAAACACGTCCATGAACATATCTATGAACAAACACATTTATAATAATTATATCATTATATTATAATAAATATAAAATATTTATATTATTTATATTTATTAATTATATAATCAAATATTAATTATTTTTATCAAGCTTATTCACGAGTTCAAAATCGAACACGAATCGAGCTTGTTCACGAACTTTAAATGATGTTGTTCGCGAACATAAATGAGTCGAACGTATTAGTGTTCAAGCTTGTTTATTTAAGAATCGAGTATTTAAAATATTGTACAAGTTTGTTTGTTTAGTTAATTAAACGATCACGAATGAGCTTTAATCGAACCGATCAACGAGTAGCTCGTCGAACGTTTGGTTCCCTTGCAGCCCTATTTACACTACATTCATCAATTTCAAAAAAATAAAAAAACATTCATTTGCATTTACTTTACTTTCATCCAAAAAAACTTCAAAGTTTTCCTTTTACAATGCATTCATTTTACGCTATATTTACTTTTTATAGTGCAATCTTTTTTTAGCTTAACTAAATAGCCCCTAAGTGATATTAGACTAAATAGATAAATTAAAATTCTGGAATTCGCAACACACACTATATTTTTTAAACAGATTGTTTAATTATTTTTTTTCCAATTTGAATGATTTTTTTGTTTTAGTTAATAGTAATTTATTTATTTATTTATATACTGCAAAAAAATAAATTTTATCTATTTATTAATAACAATTGATCTAACATGAATAATTTATCGATACAAATATATAATGTGAATTTAATATATAATATGTAGGTCTAAATTATATCTAAATATATAACATTGATAATAATTTTTATTAAATTTATATGTTTATATTTGAATTAAATTTATGTTAAATATGAATCAAATTTAAAGATAGAATGTTTTTAAATTTAAAATTGCATAAGATATTATTTATGTTTGAATTTAATTTATTTTTCATCATAAATTTTATATTATCATGTAATTATTACATCATCATTATCATTATTTCATTTAGATTTTATTTAAATAATTTTAATATTAATTATACCATCTAGTTTAACCCAGTCTAACCATTAAACCTTGAACCTCCCTTTCTTTCGGTTCTATGTCCAATTCAATTTTTGTAACCTTAAAGTTCAAAGCCAGTGATAGGGCGTGGCTTATAAATATAGCCTAGATGAGTAAATTGAGGGTGATATAAGAGAGAGGTGGTTGTTGCTAGAATCGATAGCTAAACCACCATGAAAAGGGTTGAAAAGGAGGATTTTGGTCCTCCTATCCATCGATGTACCCTAGAAAGCACTCACATCCTGTGGTCATACAAATGAAGTCGTGTGGGCCCATGAATGAGCTAATGAGTTAGAGGATTGGCTAATGAGTTGGATGAGTTTGATGGGTTGGACAAAGATATAATGTATTGTGTAAGTGCTTACAATCTTGTTTGTTGTCTAGTTGACTATGTTGGATGTGGGCTGATAGGTTGAATTCAAGAGGGTCGCCAAATTATCAATAGATTGGATATGATTCAATGGTTCACAAAATGGCGGGAGCATATTCATGTTGGGATGAATCATTGGAGGGAGTAGGCTTATATTTTGAAATATTGTATGCATTTTGAATTATTAAAATGTCTTGGAATGATGTGACCTAACCTTAAGCAGGTTGGAAGAGGAGGTCAACAATACACTGGTAATTTTCATCATCATCTTAATTTAAGCCAAATGCATGCTCAAGGGAAGCAGGTTGGAAGAGGAGGTGGGTATATATTAGCAACATAATATATTTTACTTATAATATTCTATTTTTAATATTAATTTTCATGTTGCATATGCTTTTCAGACTACCTAGAATTTAAGCCAAATGCATAGTTCATATCATGTAGCATTAACTTAACTCTCTAAAAAATGTGTATGCCCATGAAAAATTTTGAATGTCTTATACAATAAATCTAAAGATGAATCTTGATTCTAAAAAAAATTGGAAAGTTGGTTTTGCAATCAACGTAGTTAAATTAGTTTTCCTATATAATTAATAAAAAAATTGGAAATTGGAAAGTTGGTTTTCCAATCCACTTCACTTAACTTTATAAAATGTTGCATCCATAACAAACAGAATCTTAATTATATGTATATTTTAGAGATTTACTTTATATATATAATCATTGGGTAATTATTATCCATTATTCTTATTATTAGTTATAAATATTTTTGAAGGAACTTGTAAATAATTTTAATTATGTCTCAATTTTTATAATAAAATTAATCAATTAAAGCTTTGTTTGGGGCAGCTTTAAAATTGCTCTTATTTCTTGGCTATAGTTTTAAAATTATGTTTTGAAAAATAAATTTTTCAAAGACAAAATTTCAAAGATATATTATTTTTTTACTCATTATATTTTTCTTAAAAAATTGTAAAAAATTAGTATAAATGAAGCCTAAATAAGCATGATAATAATAATACTTTAATAATCATTTATAAAGCTTTGCAAGCACATCAATGAGAGAAGTACTAATAGAACTTTATAGTATTAATTTTAGTTAATCTTTATTGATCTTTTAGCAAGGCTTTTCTTATAAATCTTGGTATCACAATACTTTCCTTGTAATCCATTTAAAGGTTACTAAATTATATAAATTTATTTGAATAAAATCAAAGATTAATAAAATTTAAAGATCAATTTTCTTATATTGATTTTTATTGTATTTTTTAAAAAATTCATTAATAATTTTGATGGCTAATGAAAAAAATATATATACAAAGGAAATTGAAAATATCATGTAAATGAAAAATTAAATTTTATAAAAATAATTTTAATAAAAAAAAAAAACAAAAATAAATTCATATATTTAATAGGATCATTTGAGAAATATCTTAAGGATTAAACATCAAATCATAATGATTATATATTAAATATAAATTAAGAAAAAAACAAAGGAATTAATTAATGGTGAGTTATGGACGATCATGATTTAACTCAAATAAATGAATGTTATGTCCTTGTTGATGGATGTATTATGTCTAAATGAACTTATTTAGCATTACTCAATTAGGGAAGTAATTATTCTAATAAAAATATATCATATTGGCATGCTTAAAATTTCAATTTATTTTTATTTTTTACACATAAAAATAAAAACTCAATTATACCCTCTTTCATAAAGGGATTTAGTATAGTTTTTTTTAATGTATTTAACTCTTATTTTTAATTAGATGCACGTTTGTTTCAATAAGAGATTTTTTTTTTTTTGAATGTTTTTTGTAAAATTTAAAAATATTATTAACTATTGTTATCTATTATTCTTCTTAATAAATAATAACTATCAAGTATCAAGTATTAAAAATTACACTTATCTTCTACCTGTTCAAACTTTCCCTTTCTAACGCCGCCGGTGAGAAGCAGAGAAGGCTCGGATGATTCAAATTTCGCTCAGCACTCCAAGCCCGACGGATCAGGAGAAGGATTCAAATTTCCATCGGCACTCAAAGCCCGACGAAAGATTAGGAGATTTCTCTATACGTGTAAAGCAGGAAATGAGTTTGCAAATGAAAGCTCTTTCCTTCACCTGTAATCAGTTCACTCCGCCTATTTCGCGCGCGCTCCTTCCGCTTGGACTGAGTATGGAGCTTCCTCTTCTTCTTCACCTATTTCGCGCTTGCTACTTCTGCATCGAGGCTTCCTTCCGCATCGAGGCTTTTTCTTTACCTATTTCTTCTGTAATCGAGCATCTTCTCCAGTTTCACCGAAGTTCTACCTTCGCCTCTCGTTACTTCCCAAAATGGCCACCGCCGCTGCGTCTGCTTGCGCCGTCACAATGATCGGGCTGCTTCATTCATTTCGGAAATACCTTCATAAGCCTCCAGTCACGTTACCCTCTTCTCCGAAAAATTTGCTTCAGCCTCCAGTCAAGTTACCCTGCTCTCCATTTCATCCTTCTAGCATTTATTTCAATTCTCCCACCTCCAAATATCCTTTCTTTCCGATGGCTGTCCGACCCTTAATCACTAACCGAAACCCCTCTTCCATTACTATCCCACCCAAGGCTAAACATGGATCATCCCGCAAGGTGAATATCAGATGCAGATTCGGTGGTAAGCTCATGCCACGCCTTAGCGATGGTGCTCTACACTACGTGGGCGGACGAACGCGTATAACAGACTTCCGCCGAGATTTGACACTACAGGAGCTCTACTGCAAAATGGAAGAAATCTATGGCGGACCTGCTAACATATGCTACAAGCTTCCTGATCAAAACCTTGACAGACTCGTCTCCATTTCATCTGCAAAAGATTTGGACAATATGTTGAACAATTATGACTATCTCAAAAAGACCGCTAAATGTGGATACCCGAGGCTTCATGTCTTCCTCTTCCCTTTATCAAATAGGGAGAATTCTTTGGATGACGTCAATTATGCGGCTTGCAATAACAATGGGTTGAGTTGCATCGAGGAAGTCAATGGAGCTACTAAGGCTGGCTGATGGATTCAAAACATACAAGAATGACGACCAAAAAGCCGCCACCTCCATGTTGCGTGTAGAAGACAAAGGTGATGGAAGCGGTATGTCTCCTATCATTTTTTCTTCTTCTATTATTGTTTTTTGGTTTCTTTCAACTCATCATTAATTGACTTTTTAGGGAATGAAAATACTTCCGTGCCAGACCATCAGAGTTTTTTGGCTCATTCAAATATTAATGACGAAATAAATGTGATCCCTCAAATAATCAATCCACCGAATGATGCGCTTTATGTTTTACCAACTTATGAAGAGCCTCGTCAGATTCATTACATTACACCCTCTTCTTTTGCTATGGCCCATGAACCTCAACCGGTAAATAGGATTACTCTTTCTCAAAACTCTTATACACCATTATTCACATGCTAAAACAGTGACAAAACTTTAATTTCATAAAATCTCATAAAATGTAATTCTTATTTAGTATGTATTATTCATGTATTTAGACATTTTATGCAACTATTGTAAATCCTTTGAAGCCTCGTCATGTGTGTGTTTTTTGCAGCAAAATCATCAATTTTATGGAGAATGTTTTCCTGGGATATCCAATTCGAACTCAATCTTTCAAAATCAGGATCCTCGGAATGTTCCTGGTCCCTCGAACATTGACTCATATTTTGGGCATTTTAGACATACACGAGGTTTGCAAATTTCTTTGTTAGAGTAATAAGTCTCAAATATCAATGTCCAATTATTATTATTATTAAATTAAATACAATTATACTGATAATTTTTTCTTATGTTTTACCAACTTATGAAGAGCCTCGTCAGATTCAATATATTACACCCTCTTCTTTTGCTATGGTCAATGCACCTCAATCGGTAAATATGATTACTCTTCCTCAAAACTCTCATACACTTTTTTTCTTATTCACATGCTAAAACAATGACAAAACTTTAATTTCACAAAATCTCATAAAATGTAATTTCTTATTTAGTATGTATTATTCATGTACTTAGATATTTTATGAAACTATTGTAAATCCTCTGAAGCCTTATCATGTGCATTCTTTGCAGCAAAATCATCAATTGTATGGAGAAGTTTTTCCTGAGATATCTGATTCAAATCCAATCATCCAAAATCAGGATCCTTGGAATGTTCCTGGTCCCTCGAACATTGATTCATATTTTGGGCATTTTAGACATACACGAGGTTTGCAAATTTCTTTATAAGCGTAATAAGTCTCAAATATCAATGTCCAATTATAATTATTATTAACTTAAATACAATTATACTGATAATTTTTTTTTATGTTTTACCAACTTATGAAGAGCCTCGTCAGATGCATTACATTACACCCTCTTCTTTTGCTATGACCAATGTACCTCAACCGGTAAATATGATTACTCTTTCTCAAAACGCTTATATATTTTTTTCCTTATTCACATGCTAAAACAATGACAAAACTTTAATTTCACTAAATCTCATAAAATGTAATTCTTATTTAGTATGTATTATTCATGTACTTAGACATTTTATGCTACTATTGTAAATCCTTTGAAGCCTATCATATGTGTTCTTTGCAGCAAAATCATCAATTGTTTGGAGAAGTTTTTCCTGAGATATCCGATACAAACTCAATCTTCCAAAATCAAGATCCTTGGAATGTTCATGGTCCCTCGAACATTGATTCATATTTTGGGCATTTTGGACATACACGAGGTTTGCAAATTTCTTTATAAGAGTAATAAGTTTGAAATATCAATATCCAATTATTATTATTATTAATAACTTGAATATAATTATACTGATATAATTGTATAAGAGTAATTATCACTGACCCATTTTTTTTTTATGTTTGGTTATTAAGACATAGGCACTTATGAAGTAGATGACGATTTTCGTAATCATGTTGAATTAGTTGAATCGGTGATTCAATCCCCTTGAGGTTTGTGTCTTCACTCTTTTATTTTGATCAAATGAATCTAGTACGATATTCTTTTATGTGATTTTGGTATATGTAGATAACTATTGTTTCACAATGCTTCTATGCTAGTTTACCAAAAAGTTGAGGTGATACATTTTGTATTTTAGAAACTAGTTTCTTCATTTTATTTGGACCACAAGACTCTAACATTTATCTTATCTTAGATTTTATTAAATCATAATTGTGTAAGTGGAATATTAGTTGGTTTGATTGAATTTTTCCCTGACCTTTGGCAGCAAGTTTTAAGCAGGATAAAACCATGATTTGGTTTAAATCCATCCAACTAGTTTTTGTAACCTTAATCTTATCATCTAATGTAGTCCTATTTTCACCTTATTATATGATAAATTGTGTATTTGATAATTTCTTTTGGTGCCCAAATTTGAAGTCTTTTGTTGTTCATTAATTTATATATCATTTGGTGAAAATGAATTGTTCATGTAATTTTCTATATTATTAGAGGTTCTCATTCTCTTTAGTTGTTTTTCTTAGGTTCACTAACAAGCAACTCCAAGAGGTCATGTCGCTGGAATACTTATAAGGTATCTATCTGCTCAACTGATATAGAAATACTATCCAACAGTGAAATGAAATATGATGGATGACACCCATCTTTATCTTTTGTTGCCATTTTATTTTGTTAGATGAAATAGTTATGCATTTTATGCATTTTGTTTGCTCATATTCTTCCTGACAATGGAATACATCCACAATCTCAAGTTCCTGTCATTACTCCTCCCACTCCCATGCCTATCCCCTCACAACCAGCTGATCTAAGCCATCTTGAAATTTCAGGATCCAACTCCATAGCTGTTGTAGCAAAACCATATTCTGCCCTTTCCGCAATTCCCACTTCTATTGCTCATGGCCATGTAAAGGTTTATATTCTTCAAATTTAGAGTTCTTAAAGCTTATTAATATTAATTAGTTGATTATATTTTCATGAATTGCCATTGTTTACATATGTTTGTTGGGGTGCTCCTACTGCCACTTGTTTTTAAAACAGAGCTTGCTCATCTTGAACAAAACTAGCTCACTTTTGTATTGTCTTTGTTTTGATAAAGCATTTATGGTTCTTGCTCATAACCAGTCACAGGGAGATGATATAAAAGCACAAGCCACCATATTTGCCTAATCTAATTAAACAAATCTACACATAATTATGAAGCTTGATAAATAGACAAGTTAAGCTGCAAACGTATTATATTATTGGATCTTCTAGTTCTTTCTGATTCTCTAGCTACGGCAACCTCAACATCCCAAGCAGCTTTTAAGTGATGATTGCCATTTGTTAGAGCCAATTATCATTAAATGAATTCACTGACCCATTTTCACTCTAGGAAATTGCACGCCTCCAGAAGGTCCAAGGTCCTAGCATGTCAGTGCAGAATGAAGTTAAGAACCTGATTAAAGAGGGCTCTCAAACAAATCAATTGATCTAGAGGAAGATCCCTCTCAATTCTGTTAAGGCAAATTAATCCTCATGTTTCCATTATTTTATCTAGTCCACTACATTAGCCATCGCTTAATTAATTGCCTTTTTTTGATTAATCTCAGCCCTTCATGTTTAACCAATTGTTCAACTCTCTGCTGTTAGATATAGTATATGATGCATAATATATATATATATATATATATATATATATATATATATATATATATATATATATATATATATATATATATATATATATATATATATATATATAAAGCATTCGGTTTTGTACTATTGAAAAAGGTATACAACACATGTTAGAGTTCTGATTTCAGTTTTTCTTTCTCCCATTTCTCTGCAACGGTTTACTGTAATTCTCCAATGCCTGCAGTCGTCTCCCAACAATTGATATATGTAGTCTATGCCGTGCAAAATTCTCTGCTCTCTGTGCACTTGGATGCATAGTTGGTAGTTCTTGATAAATATTTTGAAGATTATTTACAGGTCATTTTAACCTTTTTATTTTGAATGTTATTATTGTTATTGATTCTGTGACAAATGGATTTGGATTAATTTCTTTGTTATAGAGCTCATTGTATAATTTCCAAATCATTTTCATTACTTAAGCCTGGTTGTAGACTTCTGATTCTGTCGTCCTAAAGAAATTGTCTGATTTGATGTCATTGAAAGGACTAATTATGAGGCTTTGAGTAATTCAGGGTCAGAGTTCTATATACAAAAGAAATTCCTTTTCCTTTATTCTTTCTTAATTTGAAAAATGAAAATGGCAGCAGCAGGATTAAAAGTAAAATATAGATTCAACCAGCTATTAGGAGTGCTGTATGAAGGATTTTTCTTGGTAAAGTCTGGTCCGTAAGCCAAGCTGCAAATTTATTACATCATTTGATCTTCTAGCTCTGTTTGATTCTCTAGCTACCACATCCTCAACAACCCAAGCAGCTTTTAAGTGATTGTTGCCATTAAATGAATTTGCTGACCCATTTATACTCCAGGAAATTGCACGCCTCAAGAAGGTCCAAGGTCCTAGCATGATCAGTGCAAAGGAGGAGATGGCAAGGCTCTCTCGCCATCTTGGTTCTCTACTGGACCCAAGGTCTGACAAGAAAAATCTGTTTGAATATGATCTATCACTGGCAAACTATAGAATCCCATGGAGAATGATTTTTCCTGTTGTAAAATAGACTTCGCCTCATCTGTATGGCACGCATAGGTATTCATGAGTAAGTTGGAGAGAGAGAGAGAAGGGGGTGTAAACGATTGTGTTTGCAGTTGGCTCACTAATTTTCTCCCTTTCCTTGAGAATAAAGAAAACAAAAAGACAACACGGGTAATGCCCTTATCAACTAGCTAATATGCTGCCTAAAAGTTGCATCGCATGCATTAATGGGATGGAATCTATTTATGACGCTCAGCAAAATAGTTTCCAAACACGAAGCTTCTTGTCAGATTGATGCATTCATGCTATTTTTTTTTTCAAGCTAAACATTATAAGTTAGAAAGGAAAAAAGCACAAAAATTAGAGAAACATGATTCACCTCAGCTGAAAGGAGCCTTAAACTCCCACCAAAAAATTGTTGAGCTGGTTGTGGTAGTTGCCGAGGCCTATAAGTTTGATCAACACTAGCAGAAAAGTGTGGGAATGTGGATCCCACATCCATACCATCAGCTGAAAGATTTGAGTTGGAGCTCAAGTTGTTTACAGGGTGCTGGTAGGGAGCCGGTATGTGTGCATGATGGCTGTAACCATGAACTTGCACATTATGGGTAGCTGGATGAAAATTAGGTATTGAAGATGGATGTAGGAACATCGCTGAATTTGTGGCAGATGAATTAGAATATGCCTGCATGTTTTGGCCGCTGTTGAGCTGAATGCTGCCGTCGGAGGGCACTACAGAGAAGGTGGCTGCTGAGAGTGACGGTATGTGTAACGGAGTGGTAGATAAGTAAATATTAATGTTTAGGTGTTAGATATGTATTTTCAATAGTTTTAAGTGTTATGTATGTAAAAATCCCTAATGCAAAATATATAGTATTTTCAATTTATTTGAATATATCAAAGGTGGGATATCATATTATTCTTCATAATAACAAATATAAAGGCATATAAAATCAATTATGTTGGCAATCTCAATTATGAGGATAAATATCATGTCCTGTCAAATAAATAAAATAAAATAAAATAAAAATTAATATTAAATTATAGTTAAATGATATTATTTCAATTCACTTATATGTTTTGCTCACAAATTAAAGGTTGTGAAAATCGGACCGTACAAAAAACCAGAATGAGAGGTTTACAATTCGACCGATCCAACATGTGTTGAACCGGACAATGTAATAAATAATATTATTATTATAATTAATAAAATTAACATAATATAATATAAATATATTAGCATTTAATAATATTTATAAAATTTTAAAAAATATAATATAATTTTATAAATATAAATATCATTTAAGAATAATATATCTATATATTTATAAGAATAATATCTAATATAATATATTAATTTATAATATTTAAAATTTATATTATCAATTCTTATGATATATATTATAACAAATTTAATATACATATTGCCCAAATAAGTCCAAACGCATATTTTAAACTATTCATACAATTTTTTTAGTCTCACATCATAGGAGGAGTTTGGGGTTGTTGTGTTTAACCCTTTATAAAATGTGAAGTACACACTTTTTTTTATTAAACAAATTATGTGAGATATTTGAGATAAATTGTAATATTTTAGCATCATGTTTAATAAAAAAATTTGAAAAAAGTTAAAAGAATTCAATAAACTAAAATATAGTGTTTAAAATTTAATTACAACAAAATAATTTTTTCTTAACTGGTTAGTTCTTTCTATCCTATATTGGTTCAACGGTTCACTGGTTGGTTCAACTTGGTTCAATGCAGAACTAGTTTTGTAAGCTGGAACGGACCGGCCACCTCACTGCTCATGGTTAAATCGGCCAGTCTGGTCCGATTTTCAAAATAATGCTGAAATTCAACAAAAAAATAAATGAACTATTTATATGATAATATCTCATATAAAAAATATATTATTTGCAAATTATTAATTTCAAACTAAAAATATTATATGCATTATAAGATTGAAAAATGCAGAAATGTCATTTATGCTTTAAGTTTCTATTTATCAGAATATTACAAATCATGCAATTACTTTACATCCATCAATCTTTCAAACAAAAAACATTTCTCATCTTTTTTAGTTTAATCTTGCATCCATTTATGAAATGTTTAGTTGGAGAGTTTTTGTATACATACTGCATTTTGCTTTTCGAAACAACTTTTTAGTACAAAAATTTTTTTAAATTATTTTTTTTAACTAAAAAAAAATTATTTTATAAAACAACAAAAAAGCTTACCAAACAAAACCTTAAAGCAATGCTTAGATTTTGACCTGTAAACTTAGTCAATCGAGTCAACATTACTAAATATTTTTTCACCTCAAATAAATTTTTTTGTATAGTTATGCCCTAAACTTCACTGTTGACTATTGAAGCATACATAAGAGAGGCAAATCATGAGTATGTAGTAATTGTTTTAGTTATTTATTTTTACTACACATTCATGCCTTAATGATTGTTATTTTTTGCACAGCCCCCAAAATACTTCCTTTTAATTTTTTGTTGATACTCGTAGGTAACCATTCAAGTTTTGTTGATGAGGACATCCTCTTCTCCCACTAAAAACTCACATCAAGGGTCCTGCTCCAGTCTCTGATTAAGGTTTCCTCAAGAAGCTAATTCTTTCATCCAAAGTTATCTTCCGGGTGATTTTTGCTTCCAGATTATGCTTCTTAATCATCACGATTCACGTATTTTTTTGCAGAAAAGATTGATATTGTTGATGAATCAATCTCCTTCTTTGGAGCCAATTTATTCTTTAGAAACTTTGACATTAGAAGGTCTGCATATAAGCTACTCATATACCTTACATTTTACATTAGTGTGGCCTTGAAAAGACTTGAAGGTTGGCTGTGGGAACCAAAGCAAAATGTTCCAGTACCTGGAGAGCAAGGCTTTCCTTTTCATGGGCTCATTACCTTTTACAATCACAACAAGAAGCAAGCATAACTAACATGCTTCTTTTATATATGGCAATAGTTGTTTTGGCTCTTTAATATTGATCTAAAAGAGTCTCTCACCATCTTCGTTCTCTACCTCTTCTCGAAAAGCACCGGATTAACTGGATAAAATCCGTCATCAAACGCAATATGGAAGCTCGGAACTATGCTTATGCAAAGCAAATCCTCAAGCTCCCCCTCTGGAAGGCTCCACCAAGCAAGCAGGAATGTAGAATAAAGTGAAGAACCTGATTAAAGAGGGCTCAAACAAATCAATTGATCTAGAGGAAGATCCCTCTCAATTCTGTTAAGGCAAAGTAATTGTCATCTCCTAACTAATTGTCTTTTTATGATTAATCACAGCCCTTTATGTTTAACCAATTGATCAATTCTCTACCATTAGATATAGTATATAATGCATATAAAACTTTCTGTTATGTACTGTTGAAAGGTATACATAGAATATATAGAACTAGAAAATGAATACAACACATGTTATGGTTCTGATTTCTTTGCTACGGTTAGCTGTAACTCTTCAATGCCTGAAGTCATCTCCCAACAATTTGTCATGATATCTGTAGTCTATGCGGTGCAAAATTCTCTACTCTCTCTGCACTTGGATGCATAGTTTGTACTATGGGAAGTTATCAAGAGATCAGATTATGCAGCTGAATCTTCCTAATATGATTTCGATATGTTAATGTATTTTTTAATTATTTGTCACTTCTTTAGAGAGAGAGAGAGAGAGAGAGAAAGAGAGGTTTTAATTCACTTTTGTAATGAAATTTTCTCATAAGAAATTCTAGGATTTTATCTGTTATTCTGATGATTTAAGTTTTAACCTTTCAATTTCATTAAAATCTTCAATAAATAAACTGCATCATAATTATAATTTTTTTAAAAAATAAAAAAATGGTTTGAAAATTTTATAATATTATTTAAAAAATTTTAAATTATTAGAATGATATGTAATACTTAGCCTTCTCATTATGTGCTATTTTGTTGTCTAAATCTCATAATCAAATTTCTTATATATAGAATATTATTTAAATTTAACTTTTATTTATATTAAAAATTTAAAATTTCTTATATACAAAATATTGTTTATATTTAGTTTTAGAATTTTAATGATATTAATATATTATAAATATTATTCATTTTTTAATAATAAAATTATCACAAATTTAAAATATTTTGACAAATAAAAAATTAAATAATAAATTAGAATTTTGAAGATGTTAATGATTGCTATCTAGATATTATTTCAAATGACGATGATGTATTTATCGTTAATGCTTGCTATCTAGTTTGGTTATACCTATTCGAATATCAAATGAAATTTTAATCCATTGATTGTTGTTATGAATGGATAGTTTCATAAGATATAGATGAAACTTGTATGTTAACTTATGTTATTTAAAAGTGAGTTCTTTGCATTTAGAATTTATTTGTTTATGATCTAAATCACATGATGGTAGAAAGTTTTATATAGAAGTTTTGAAAGGTATGGGAGGATTTTATATTGAGCATAAAGGTTGAAACCTTTTGAAGCAAAGTATGGTGGTTTAGCTTTTAGCCTTTGATTTCTAAATTAATGTTTTGAATATCTTTTTGAATGATAACTTTTCAAAAAAAAAAAAATCACTATTGTGCGAATCATGAGTAGCCTTGTGTAGGTTGGTTGAGTGAACTCACCCAAGTAGGTGTATGAAACATGCTTTTCCTTGCCACCATGTTCTATGTGATCTTGCAAACATTGTCTATCTAGTATTTGATAAAATGCCGTCGAAGGAACGTTGTGACGTTTTAATTTGAATTGAAGCTTTACAACGATCATAACTCATAAAATATGTAGTTATACAAATATTTCTTCTTTCAAGTCAAAGATCTTTGTGAGCATTGGTAGTTTTGTTGGAAGGACTCCAATGCAATTACTATTTCTTTTATGTATACATTACCTTCTACTCTTGTTTTTACCATGTTGAGAAGTACCATGTTTATTCATGAATCTTTGGTGAGTTTTCACAAATTTAGGTGTTTGAAACTTGTAGGCAATCATTGTTTCTTTGTGAAAATTTCTACATTTTTTTTTTAAACTTTCTCATTGTTTTTGGTAAGAAACAAGTGCAGATTTTTAAGATTTTCTCACTGTTTTTACATAAGAATCCTCACCGCATTCGAATGGATCTTGCATCGCTTCTTGGTAGGGATTTCTACAGTTTTTTTTTATATAGTTTTCTCACTGTTTTTTTGTAAGAAACCAGTGCAGATTTTGAAGGTGTTATTGTTGTTTTTTTACATAAGAATCTCTATGGCATTTGGATGGATCTTTCCTTGCTTCTTTGTGAAAATTCCTAGAGCTTCTAGGGAACTTTTCTCGCTGATTTTTGTGGGAAATAAGTGCAAAATTTTACTTTTTTTGAGTTTCTAAATTTATTTGGAGAAGGACTGTATGCAGATTTTTACTTATATTAAGTCCCAAACTACTTTGGGAATGATTGAAATGCAGTTTTTTTACTGTTTTAAGCTCCAAATAGCATTGGGTAACAAAGCATGAGCAGTTTTTTTATTGTTTTAGCCTCCCAAACTATTTTGGAGGCGAACCAAGTGCAGATTTCCAATTGCTCTATGCTCCAAATCTATTTGTAGACAAGTTAGACACATATTTTCACTTGCTTTGTGCCTCAAATTATTTTAGTAGATAAAACCAAATATTTGTTTGGCCTCTTTGAGTTATAGTTGGTTGAGAAAACTTCATGTGTATTTCTATAATTAAATGGTTTAATTGATGGATTTTGGAGATAGTATCAAGTGACCATGAGTTTTATATCTTTTTCATCGCCATGAAAGCATAACATTAGTATTGGGTCTTGGCAAGAATTAATGTTGTGAGAGCATGAACTTTATCACATGGGAAAGGTAATCCAAAGCATAAATTGTTGTAAACGATATTATTCTCCAAATTACATATTTGTAAGCTTCTTTTGAATAATTGTCGGTATGCACTACGTGAGATTTGATCTGTGATAGAAAAGCTTTAAAAGTTAGTCTCTATTCAAATTGGCATGCATATATGTTGTGTTGGGAAATTTCAAAAAGTGTTTTTATTTATCGTTGGGAGTCATTTTATATTAGAAGATTTTCGAGAATTGTTTTTGTTTTTCTTTTCTTTCGTATTAGAAAGGTTTTGCGAAGTGTTTTGTATTGAGATGCCTTATGATGTATTTTGTAAATTTTCTTATATTGAGAAATTTTATGTCGTGTTTTGTGAATGTTTCTTAATGGAAGGATTACTAATGCCTGCCCATTAAGAAGTTTCCACAAATTACCCCACACCAAATTTAGAAAGAGGCACTTGATTATTGATTTGTTTTGTAGAGTTTTTGTGTAAAATGGGGCGTTCTTAACAGATAATTTATATGGGGTTATATGTGGCACTTAGTTTAGAAGTTCTTATAAGTTATTTTGAGTTTTATAACTAGACTTATGTAATAGGGTCTTTTAGTGTCTTTTGGGAACAATTGGTGCTTTCTCATCTGAGTTAGATTCTCTTAGTGTTTATTTCTAAAAGATGAGTTTTGAGATTTAAAACTTTATGATTAGCTTTATATTGAAGGCCTTTTTAGTATTGTTAGTTTCTAAAATATATAGAATCTTTGGATAAATTTGGAACATAAGAGAATCTTATTTTAAGTCTAGTTTTAGGAATTTGTTTTCTTTAGTTATTTTGGGCTTTATTTAGAGGGTGGTTAGATTGTTCGAGTTGAGTCATATATCAAGTGCCTTATTTGGATTGTGGGGACATTAAAGGGCATTGTAAATGTTCATTTAGGGTACACTTGACTTCAAAGAAGTGTGCCCAATAACAACAATGCCTACATCCCTTTTGTATTTGATTTTCGTTCTTTTCATTTCTTTTGTATCTACTTGTCTTTTGCTTTACCTTTAGCTTTCTTTGTTATTTCTTTCGTGCTTTGTTTCTACGCACTTGTAAAATGAGGAGGACCAAAAACACAAAATACAGAAAGGTACATTCTTTATTTTTATTGCATTTTCATTTATTTATGTCATTAATTACTTATAATATAGAACATGCTCTTATGCCTCTTTTTTGTATCTTGCGAGGTACCTTTTGGAAAGCAATGGACAAGGAGCACTGGAGTATTTGGAGAAGGAGCTAGGACAACCGGATCCGAGCATCAGTCGCCCCAATTCATTCCGGTAGGGGTGCTACGGGCAGAGCCACTGGGTCGTAGCCCCGGTGCTGTAAGTTTACTTTAAAACTTAGAAAACCTTTAGGGGCCTAGATGTTTGCACACCTCCCACCCTTAGGATCTTGTAGAAACTTCTTTTATAATTAGGATTGCTTTTACTTTATTAGATCCCTAAAACCTTTTAACATACACATAGAAGTCTTAAGGGTTAGAAAATAACACTGCTTTTAGTCCTACAACTTTAGTGACATCTAAGGACAAAAATTAAGGATCGGGTCTTAAAAAATATAGACTTAAGATGCATGCTCCCTATAGGATAGAAATATTAAAACAAAAACTTAGTGACACGCTTTCCTAGATTTAGTTTCTTTTTCTTAATCCATTAATAATCAATTAATTAATCTTAATCTAATTCTTAAAATATATTAAAGCACTTAATTCTTAATTAACTTATAATTAATATTTATAATTATTAAATTACAAATCTAAAACATTAAACCTAAATAAAATATAACTAATCTAATAATTAACTCCTAACCAATTTAAAATTTAAAAGAAGTAGACTTAATTAGGAGATCAAATTATAAACCAAAAATTCATTAGGATAAAATCACTTCTAAATATAAGACCTTAGAATAATCTCTAAAATAAACCAATAAATTTGATTAATAAAATACTTAATATATATTTTCTTTTTCTTTTCATAATAAACTACTATAATCTAACAAATTTAATTATCACTAGGTAACGCAGGTCTACGAGGCTATTAAGTTAGCCCCAATGAGGGTGAAATAAACCTCACGGCCTCGGTGTGAAACAAATGTGATAATTAATCAAACATTAAAAATAAAACATGTCTAAAAATCAATTTTAAAATACTAAGATTTGAACTTTAACCAAAATCTCCTTTGCCCTTTCAACAAATAAGAATGCAAATAACTTTAACTAAAATATCCTACATAGGACCTACCAAAACCACATAGACTACACACACTTAGACAAGTTTGCTAGGACACGACTACTAGTCTTAGGTTAGGCCGATGCTTTTTTTTTCTTTCTCTGTGTTGTGACGCTTTGCATGTGACCTGTGTGCTGGTTGCTTTTGCTACTTGTGTTAGCTTTTCTGTGAAGATTTTTTGTGACGTTTTTCTAGATTTCTTTTTGCACTGTTGTTGTGAGCGTTAGAATACCCATAGGTTAGGCACGCTTTTTATACTAATATTATCTTCTTGTAGGTGGCCGTGCTCACACAGCGCTAAAGGGGGCTAAAATTAATAATAATTATTTATAACTGCTTTAGGTATTTGCTTCAGCTGCTTAGCCTCCAATAATTAGAGCATGACCAAGTGTGATTTATTTTTCAGTATTTTCACTTATATATAAATGCTTGAACGATTTTTTATTTTGATTATAATTGCTTAGGATAACCCCTGTAGGAGAGTCTAGATTTTTTTCTTTTCACTAATGTAATGTATTTGATAGTAAATGTTATGAAAATCATTAAAATAACGCATTTTAGATGTATAGGAGTCCAAAGGGAAAAGAAAACTCCTACATAGAGTTTCCTTTTTCATTTGGGCATCCTTTTGGAGCATTCACTACAAGGAGCCCGAAGGACTGAAGATGATCCATAGACGAATCAAGGAAGTACGAACAAGGATGAAGACTGAAGATATAAAATGCCTTGTTTTAAGATTTGCGTCGTTCCCGGGTTGTTGTCGGTGGAGCCCGGCCACCATTATTTTCTTGTACTCTGTGATGTAATATTATATGGCACTTGCCATGGACACTCTTTTTCATGGGAATCGTCCGGGGTCGCATACATGCATTCTCTCTCCTTTTAGACAACTTCCCCGCCTGCGGGTAGAGTCCGGATAATCTGACCTATGAGGATGAAGTGCTGGACCTGGGGAAGTTTAGTCATTCTAAAAAATTATTTTATAAGCCTTTTTAAAATTACATACATCCCTGATTTGGAGATTTTGACTAGCATAAATTGCATTAGCAATTAATTAAAATTAAAACTTAATTGCATTAGTGTATGTGTACAATACCATTCATAAATGTGGGATCACTTAGGAATTTCTCTAGTTATCGATCCCGAATTCCAATGTCTAAACTACCCTCCTATCTTTCATATGGACTGGACAACATGGATTTTATACGATTAGGTGGTTTTAGCTGGCTTCCTCTTTCAGGCGAGGAGTAAGTCCATGATTGCACTAGTTAGGTCATAGATGTTAGTATCGTATGTACGATACTACATCTTTTATAGATTTAGGGTCTAAAGGTGAGTGGTACGAGTGAACCACTATACACCTTATTGGTGGGCAAGCTTTCCTTTCTTCTGAAAGCTATAAATCCTACCCATCCACGTCACGCAGATGACACCACCTCCCTCTTTCTCTCATGCATGTCTGAGATGTGTTGTCTCTTTCTTTTCTCCAGTTTCCACTTCTTCAAGCCTATCGGATATTGACTGAATCACGTGTGATTGATTGAACCAAGTTGGGACCTTCTTCCCCTTTGATTAGGAAAACCTAGAAATTCCATTGCGCTAAACCCATTAGAGAAGATAATCTAACGTCCTTAATCGAGAGTTTTCTTAAACCGAGGTTTAAGATGTAATTAACTACGGGGGATTGAACCCATAAGAAACCAATCCCCACAATCAAATAAATCCCATTCGAGCTGATGTATCGAATGGGAGAAATCTCGTAAACTTTTGGGTTATGTATATTATTATCCATCGAGGTTGGTAGGTGAAAGCCACTATCCTCCATGGCTAATCGTATATATAACTCCATCTGCTCTTCCATCGGCCTGCTTGTGTCGAATATAAAGTCTTACGACCATTTTGTCTTACGGGATAGTGCGATCGTACTCTTTGCATTCGAACCACTTAAGCAGAATCCTTGCGGAGACCCACAATAGTGTTTGTTTAAAGACTTCAAAACCTAGTCAACTGACCCCTGATTCAGAGTCTATCAATTTCATATTGATAAGACATGTCTCTTAGGTCAACCATCCAAGTTTGAGCTCAATTTGATATCCTTAACCCTAGAAATTGAATTGAAATCTAAATGCTACAAAACCTTCAAACATTTACGACTTATGCCACTATACCTATCACCTAGTGGAATTTGATCTTAAAGCTTCCTCGAAACCCTTTGATCTCCTCCAGACCTTTGATATTGATATGTTAAGCATTAATCTACATTTTTTGGACTCACTTTGGCCCATAATTGACTAGAGGTCAAAATGACCAAAATGCCCTTAAGGGGATTTTTTAACTTTTGACCAAAATTTAATGTGATTCAACCTCACAAATCCTTGAAAATTCTTTCCAATCAGTTTCAAACATTATTTGGAATCTAATAGACCTAATCTCTGACCCTGGGTCAATATGGTTGACCAGGTCAAGTTAAGTTGACCCAAAAGCCCCTTAAGGGTTAAAAAAGTCATTTTGACTGAAATGACCCCCCATGCCTTGGAATCACTTCCAACATAGTCAAAAAGTCATTTTAAACTTGATAATCCCTTTCATAGCCTAAACATGTCATTTGACCCAAATGACCATTTCAAATCTTAGGACCACCTCCATTGGTCTTCAAATGTCATTTTGAATTTTTTGAGCCTAAACCCAACCCCTAGGTCAACTGGGTTGAACAGGTCAACATAGGTTGACCAAATCAAACCTTAGACTCAATAGCTTTGAATCAAACTCTAAATGTGCCCAAACTCTAGCAAATCCACCTAATCATTTCCCCCAATGTTTTAGATGTGATTGGACCCTTTGACCCAATTAATAGTTGACTTGGTTAACTAAATCAAACTTTGTTCAAATTTAACCCATTGAATCAAATCACTTATTTCAATCAAGTTCAACCCAATCTAACCCTTTCCAATCCATGAAATCATTTGTCCACATCTCATAAATCCACCTCATGAGTCAACAAGACTCTTTGACCAGTTAAATGATCAACTTAAGCACTTACACCTTCCCTTGAATGGCCAACTCCCTCTCCAAAACTCTAGTTACTTGGTTTCAAAGCTTTAAACCTTATCCAACTAGCTCAATCTCCCTCCTCCCATGCGACCTAGGTAGTCAACCTAACTACTGATTAGTCAAATTAGTCAATACACACTCAAATATCTCCCCTAGTTAACTCCTCTTGCTTGTAACCCCTCCTTTCGGCTCAACCTACTTGCGGGATTCCCTTTTAATCCTAAAGCTCCCTTAAGAGATCTCTAATCGAGCCTAAGGTTGGGTTTCGCCATAAGTGAAAGTGGTCTCCACCCACCCTCCAATAGCAAAGGAGCTCTGTCTAGGCTTTTCCCCTGCCATCTAACCAACTTGGGGACATGTGGCAGCCATCAAGGGGGGTTTTCAATCAATCCCAGTTTTCCCTTAATCTCTAGACCGTTTGAATAGGGAAAAAAGCCCTCTTGAGCAAGCATTGAATCCCTTACACTCTCTCACTTCATCTAACCTCCCAGACCCAAATCTCTTTTCGTTCTAAATCTCCAAGCTCTCCTCCACCTTCCAACTACAAAATCCAAGTGGTTGCACGTCACCGACGGTGATCTTTCCAGCAAACCAACCACCCATTTCATGCCGACCTCCTAGCAGTTGATCTAAGGCGTTTCGAACGGTGCTTTCAACTAGAAAAACTTACATAGAAAGTCAACAAGCTCAACCATATCAAGATCTTTAAGATTCGATGGTAAAATTCCTTAAAACCCTTAACCCTAGGTCACTATAGTTAGGGTTATTTAATACTTTATTTATCATGTTTTAAGTCATATTGAGGATCCCCCAAGATTTATGTGCATGCTCTAAGCTTAGGTTTAAAATTTCAAGTGATTTGGTTAATCAAATTGAGGGAATGAGCCAAAAAACCCATTCTAAGGGTTTGTTCGTTACGTACCCTTAGTGTATGTTTTTTGGGCTGTTGATATTGCAATTAACAGCCCAGATCTATACATTCCACGCATTTCTGTGATGGCGGTATGTTTCCATGGCTATATACTTCATTCAGTTGAATAACTGTCATTATTTTGTTACAACGGAAGATCCGACGGTGGAGGAGTCGAGCTAACTCCGATAAGTGAAACTGCGTCCGTAGTTTCATCATTATCCAATGATTGCTAGCGGCGCAATCATTGTGCTGCAAGCCAATCATTATCTGCGGTTTGAAACCACGAATCCCTGGCCGACGCATATTCGTTCAGTCACCGCCGCACCGCCGATTTGATTATTATTAAATTTAAATTATTTTTAATTTTTTAAACTATAAAAGTTTAAAAATTTTTATAAATACAATATAAATCCGAACAATTATTATAACATATCAAATAAATTATATTTTAATTCTCTGTAATTTAAAATTAAATTCATTTTAAAGTGTTAGGAATAATTTTATATTATCTTAAATAATTAGATTTTAAGATTTTAATTAATATTTAAATCAAGTATTGAATTAAAAATTTTCTAAAATTAAATATTTTATTTTTAAATACTTTAAATATTCAGATAAGATACTTAAAATATTTAACTTTAATATTAATTTAAATTTAAAGTATTTTTATTGAATCTCAAAATCATTTTAATATTAAAATATTTGATTAAGCTTTCATTAATTTTAACTTGAATAATCTTCAAAAATTAAAGGCCTATTTTAAAAATACTTTAATTAATCACGAAATACACCTTAAATATTCTTCAAAAAATTTTAAGATTAATTTTAAAATTCTAATTTATTTTAAATAACTTTAATTATTTAAATGTTTAATACATATTCATTTAGATATTTATTAAAATACTAAAAAAAAAATTATCTGGATTCCCTTAAAATATTTTGAATATCCAAACAACTATTTGAGAATGCTTTATTTTGAATTAAAATTAATTTAGGATATTTAAAAAAAGAGAAAAAACCATCTTAATTACTTAATCTTTGAATCTCTAATTAATATTTAATTAATTTAAATTCAAGTAATTTTTAAAATTCTAAAGAATCTCTATTTTAAATCATCCTAAATTATTAAAATATCTAACAAATTCCAAAGAATCTCTATTTTAAAACATCCTAAATCTCAGTATGAAACAAAGGTAGTGATCAGTTAACAATTAAAAGATATCTAAATTAGGCTTTAATACATTAATATTTAAACTTTAACATAAAACTCCCTTAGGCCTTAACAAATTCAAACTTGATAACTTCAACTATCTACCCAGCCTAGGATCTATCCCAACTACACGACCTTCTACACACACTTTTGATGGTTTGCTAGGACAACTGGCTCTAGATCTAGGATAGGCCGGTGTTTACTTTTCTTTTGTGTGCCAAATTTTTTAAGATTTTATTGCATGTTGTAGATGAAACTGCCTAGTGTGTTTGCTTACTTTTACTATACTCTATGGATAATTGATATGTTTGGCGACTAGATTACCCTTAGGATAAGAACGATCTAGATGTTCACTGAGTTTTTTGCAAGTGTCCATGCTTATGCAGGGCAATAAAAGGGGGCCTAAATAATAATAATCAATAATAAATATGCTTGTTATAGGTGCTTCAGCTACTAAGCCCCCAAATAATAAAAAGAGTGTGGTCAACGTGTTTACTTTTTTTTCTATACATATATACAATTACTTGGGATATATTTTAATTTATTAAATGCTTAGGATAACCATGCAGGAGAATCTAGAATTTTTTTATTTTTCATACATATGTAATTTATTTGAGATGTACTTAGTTGTGATAGTATACATTTGAGTCAAGATACATAGATCCAAAGGTTAGATTCCAAAGAGAAAAGGATGTCCCTCAGAGGGATAGCCCTTTTCTATTTAGAAGTCCAAATTTAGATCATCTTTTTTTATACCCAAAGAAAAAAGGGTGGCCTTCCCCTTAAAGGAAGAGCTATCTTTTCCATATGGGTAGCCTACTACGAAGGATCCAATGAGCATGAAGAAAAGGAAGATTGAAGAGTTGAAGACGAAGAGTATCCCACTCAAAGTCACTTGCATCTTTATTAGGATTAGAATCCGTGTTGTTGTCAGTCGTGCCCGACAACTTTAATTTATGTAGACCCTGGGTTGTAATAAGCAAAGTAATTTGTTTATAGATATTTATTAATTAATTTGATTTTATCTGATGTGTTAATATGATTGTGTATATGATTACTTGCTTTTCATAAATTTTTTTGTTTGTGTACCGCTTTTATTTTAGCCTGGATACATAAGGCTCATGAGAGTGTGAAAATTTTTTTACTTGTAAATAAAGATTTTAAAAAAAAATTAGGAGTTAAGTAACATAAAAAGATAACGATTCTACAGAATTAGCCGGAGAATTCCCCTGGGGTTGCATGCATATTATTGCACTTTTCTTTCCTTATTTTAGACACATCCCCGAGGTCGTATGCATATCTAAATCCGAATAATCTGACCTATGAGGATGAGGCTAAACTTGGGGAAGCTTAGTCTTCTAAAAAAAATATTTTTAAGCCTATTTTAAGTTTAAAGCATACATGATTTGGATATGTCGACCATCATGCATTTCATTAGAAACATATTCAAAAGAGTCTAAATTTTAATTGCATCAGTATTTAACATTTTCACCCAGCATAAGTCAAAAGGGCCACTTAGGACAATCTCTAGATGTCGGCCCCAGTTCTCTAAAATTTTAATAAAAACATCTCTACCGCTCTTTCATAAAATTGATTGGACTCATGTATTTAAAATCAACTTAGTGGCTAGCTAGCTCCTCAATCCAGGCCGGGGTAAGTCCTAATTCTGCACTATATTAGTTAGGTGCGAACTAATGTGGTGTAGTATCTAAATTTAAATTTAAGATCTGGGGCGGATATTGGATCATAAAACCCCAACCTCCAGGAATATAATATCAAATCTCTAATAAAATATTCATCTCTAACTAAATCTTCTTTCAATCCAAAATGTAAAGCCCAACACTTAGATTAGGTTGAGACACTTATGGATGATTCCGATATCTCAAAGTGTCCCCTATACTTCTTTTCTTGAATCTATTTATAAGTGTTCAATCTTGATCCATTCCCTTTTAAAATTCTAAAATTCACCTCTTTTTGTATCACTCTTAGAAAATCATTAACAAAATTTAGCCACTATTTTAATCGAGAGTTTTCGTAGGAGACTATGTCTTCCTACAATGTAATTAACTATGAGTGTTTCCACTCGTAGGAGATTTAAAACCATATACACCTAATTTTCAAAATTGATTTTCATAACTTAGTTGACGTTTATTTTGAGAAATCAAACTCATAACGATCGTTATCTTCATAATCATATGATTGCTAATGGATGATTTTCTCTTTCTCTAAAGAGATTTATCATCTGTTAATCCCAGTTCGGATATGAAACTAATAATCATCTCCTCTTAATTATCATGGTCTAATTTTAGATTGAAACCCATCTTGATCCTCTCGAGGTCATATGTGATTCTCCCTTAAATCAAACTATGATAGCCTAGAGAAGAAGTATAATTCTGGATCTGTACCGATTAGGAGATTTTATCTCCGCCTTTCGAGGTGGTATATCATCTCTAATGGTCTGTTTGACTTCAAAATTTAAATCTAAACTTAGTTCAAAATCTCCCAAAAGAAATTTTCAAAGCTCAAATTATTATTATTTGGAAAAAATTCAACCAACGACGATCACTATCATCATGCCCAAATAATTATCAAATACTGGTGTCTTCTTCCTTAGAAGTGATGTAATATTTATTCATAAGGTTTTGGGCATGAGATCAACCTACTTAGGATACCATAGAAAGAAATTAGATCAAACTCCATTTTGATCTTTCAAGGTCATATACGGTTCTATCTTGAATCTACTTATGATATTCAAAGTAGGATTTGTAGTTTTGGATTTGAACCCTATTTTGAAATTTTATCTCCACTTCTCGAAGTGTTATGAATTTTCTAATGGGATGTTTGTTTTCAAAATTCCAAACCATAGTTGATTTTAAACTTTCGAAGAAAACTGATTTTTTTCAAAACCCGTTTTCAAAATTCCACCAACAATAGTTTAGATTGTATTGATTTTTCATTGCATAATTATAATTGCCTTTACATTGGCCTTTTGTCTAAGCAAAGTAATCTAGAATGTAAATTTTGATTTGATGGAAAATTTAACAAAAGAAAGGATAGAGGACTTGATGGCATATCATAGCATTGGCCAATCAAAAAAGATAAGTAGAAAAAGAACTAACAACACCCATGTATTGAATAAGAATATCATTCTTCAATAAACTATTATTATTATTATTATTATTATTATTATTATTATTATTATTATTATTATTATTATTATTATCTTGTGACATTTTTGCTTATGCCATCTTGGATAAGAATTGTGTCACTTGACATCCTCTATATAACTTCCTCATATATATTGATTTGATTTTTAAAGAATGCAATATCTTTTGTTCATGAAAATTTTATAAACACTACACATAAAAAGATTTATCTTAATTTCATTTGGAGAAATATTAGTACATATCTAAATTAAGTTATGTGTAATATGTGCCTACATGGGATTTGTAGGTAGATGATCACCACAATTGCTAATTTGTTTAATTATAATATTTATGATCTCAAGATCACTGTAATTATGCTTCACAAAAGCTATAGCATGAGACAAGTAGGAAGAAATTTATTATCAATGAGGGCATTGATTGTTTGCTCTATTTATTTGTTAAGAGGAAAAAATGAGACGGAGAAATTGGAAGAGGAAGAAAAGAAGATATATATGAAGAGAAGAGGAAATTATTGATTCCTCGTTCAAGGTGAGAAATTACGAGAGGGGATCTCCTTGGGTCACCTAGAAAGATCTAGCAATATAATGTTTCCAAAGAAGGTCGTACACATAAATGGCGTATTTATTAATAAGGAGACTTCCAAGAAGAGATCTAAGGATGAAGATGAAGGTCGATAGCTCAAGTTAGAAGGGAAAATGAGGCCTTTGAGTACCTTGATTGAGGATTCAAACCACAAAGAAGATCAATAGGGGGCTAATTTCTAAAGCATCTCAAAGTGGGCGTAACAGCATTGTATTAAAAGAACCTTGATAATATAAGGGGCTTATTCACCCATGCAGTGCTCTTAGTTTAAGAACCTTCTTTCACCATAGTTTTTCAGCTTATTCTTAGGGCTTGCTTCCTTTATCAGTCCTTAATAAATCTCACTTAGAATAAATCTCAACATTGTAATGTAAGATTCAATAATAAGGTAAATAATTTACTTACATTTAGTGATTACATCAAGTTGATCCTATAGGTTTATTTAAATTTCCATAATTGTTGAGTAGCCTAGTTATCATTACATCAATTAAGGATCATTGGTGAATGGGATCCTCTTAAATATTAATCTCCATGCTTGGTTTTCTAACATAATTTCATGCCCCAAGTGGATATAGTATCAAAATCATCTCTATATACACCATTTTCATATGGGGGCAATGATGACAGTCTCAATAGAGAGCTTAAGTTTAAAGGGAGGTTGATTTTGGCCATCTTTTGAAGATAATTAATAGAGTCAAATTGAAAAGGAGAAGGCTAAAAAGGAATCTCCAAGGATGAAGTCAACTAAAATTAGCTCTAAATGATATTGCAATTAATTTGAATGTTATTTAAAAATATTTTATTATTTAAAAGTACTTTTAAATTTGGAAAATTAAGGAATTAAATGTACACCTAAGTTGTTCGAGCTAGGATTGAATTAAACCAACCAATTATAAGGAGTTAACATGTTACAACTTAATACGATAGGATAGGTCCTATTAGTTGATTAGGATTCTAGTTCAAAAGCTTGTCACAACCCAACCACTACAGGAAAATCACTCCGTTCCGGCGGCTTATTCCAGCGGATATCATAAGCTTTCCGACAATTTTATAAAATTCTGGCGGCTTTGCGGCGGTTTAAAATCCACCGATAAAATTCTGGCGGTGTATTTCCGCTGATTTAAGTAACTGGCGGTTTACCGGCGGTAAGTATCGCCGGTTTGGTTCCAGCGGTCATTATGCCCGGGACCTTCGTTTATTTACTGGCGGCATATCGGCTGTTTAACCACCAGTTATGTCAGATATTTTCGGCGGCTGCACCGCTGGTATGGAATCAGATGTTTAAAGGCGATCATGGCTGAAGGAATTACCAATTGTGCCACCACCGGCGTATTGCCGGAGAACTGTCGAAAACCGTCAGTAAGCCTTCGAAATTTACTGACAGTAATAGTAATCTTTCGGCGGCCTCCATCAGCCATTCACTATCGAAGTTTTGGGAGGCCAAACCCCCGGTTGGCCACCAGAAACCTGTAGTATCTGAAAAAAAATTGACAGCCTCCCCTCTATTTTATTGATTTTCATCCTAAACTCTAAACCTGTACAGAAAATACAATAATTTTTACAAATATGGGCAACACGCCACTATAATCAATCATAATAATTATCACAAATGTATTGATCAAAATAAATCAACTCATAATAAGTTTATAATAAACAATAAGTCAAACTAACTAAGTTCATCATAAGTTTACACATAAGTTCATCAAACCAAATAAGTTTATATATAATAATTCCATCATAAGTTCATCAAATAAAAAAGAGTACTAATCCTTCTCTATATCCTCGCTGTCTAGTGATGCATGTGGCTGCTCTTGCTCTTGCTCTTTCTTATTTTGATTTTGATCTCTATAGGATCACAGCTCTGCCTGCATCTCATTTTGAACATTTCTCATCTCTTCTATCTCTCTCTTCAGCACTGTAACTCTCTGGCTTACACTTTCTTCCGCTCCACTAGAATCATAAAATATTGAGGTGGATGAGTTGTCCTCATAAGCACAGCCCTGCGAACCCAAGCCATATACCTTCCCCCTCTGCCTTCCTCCAATAACATCTGATCATGTATGATACTCAGAATACTGGGTCGATCCTGAAGATGATCTCTCACCAATGGACTGACGACTTTCCCGATCTCGTACAAAATCATCTTGAGAGATTAAATCCATAAAATATATTGATATTAGAATGAGTTTTATTATTATAAATTTATATTCCTAAACTCCAAAAAATTATACTCACATGAGTCTTTTTAGCCTTTTCATCAACCGACTAATGGTCAGCTTGATGTTGGTGAGTTCTCGTATGCAACTCCAGCAGTGTCAACTCCCGGCCAAGAAACTCTTTTTTAAAATAGAAGATATATTTATAATAATATAAATATATTCATTACACTAAATTAAAGCTTTTACTGGTCATCGTCTATGTTCCGTATGAGAAACATATCCACTAGTATGAAGAGAGATTCCTAAACCCCCACAGTCAGATGCTCTGTTCTACTTATTCTGCTATCTTATTTTTGTGAACTCATGGCTCGCCCAAGCTCTACTCAGATCTGCCCATAAGCCCTCTCCAACCCATATTGGACGCTGGCCGGACTTTATAATATATAAAAAATAAAGAATACATAATACACATTAATGAATTACAAATAAAAAAATAAAAAAATCTATAAGTACAAAAACAAACAAAGCATAATATTTGAAATTACAAAAAGAATATGAAAATAACATCATTTGTAGCCTTCTAGCTTATAATATCAAAATATAACTAAGCATTCAATTTTTAGTACAACAACAAAAGAATAAACATAACTTGTTTAACACATAAAGTTTCAACTATTCAATAGAAGGAATGATATGATTAACTTCTTCAATAGTTTGTCTTTGAACTTCTATATATCATCTTTAATAAATATTATACCTTCTAATACCCAGACACAATACAAGTAGTAAACATCTACTTCAGCATTAACCATATAAAGTATGGCTATGTTGCACCGATACGGATACGACAACACAGATATGACACGATACGGATACGGGATATGTCAATTCTTAAAATTACATGATACGGGTATGACGTAGACACGACATTATAATTTATAAATCATACATAATGATTAAGAAAACAATCAAAGCATAATATTTGAAATTACAAAAAAAAAATGAAAATAACATCATTTGTAGCCTTGTAGCTAATAATATCAAAATATAATTAAGTATTCAATGTCTAGTACAACAACAAAAGAATAAACATAAATTGTCTAGCACATAAAGCTTCAACTATTCAATAGAATGAATGATATGATTAACTTCTTCAGTAGTTTATATTTGAACTTTTATATCATCTTCAATAAATATCATAGCTTCTAATTTAGGCTCATTAAGTGAAAGATTAGCAATTTCTAATATTCTTATATTATCAAGAGACTCAACTCCATCTCGAAAATGAGAGAACCTTTCTTGCAACCGCAAAGTTCACTAATGCATCCATCTACTTCTCCATAAAATCACATATCCTTATAAACAACCTTCCATCTACTCCTACGGGTGAAAATTAAAAATAATAATAAAAAATAAAAAAATGCAAAGCTTGGCGCGCGGACGACGGATTCACGGAAGAGTTGGTGAGATCCTCAGCCTTGCTTTGATCCAAGAGCGGGGTCGAGACCTTCGGCCGGAGGAAGCTTGTCGGTGGCTAGAGGACCATGTCGATTGCGCGAGAGGGCGGAGGAGATATGCCGACTGTCGGAAGGGAGAGAGAGGGCGTTACGAGCAAATGAAATGGAAGACTGGGGACTGTTTTGATTGAAAAATACATTTATGTATATATAGGTTTGAAAAATATTTAATTATCTTTGGGAATATTTAATTTTGAATTTTGAAATTGAACACATCATTATGAACAGTATATCGCTTCGGGAGGTGATCATATTATTCCCTAATGAGTTTAAATTTCAGAATTTTAAATTCATCCGAATTATTGTAGTCAAACTCAAGGGGGAACAACATATGATCTCGAAAGATCAAAATGACGTTCAATCAATTGTTTAACTATAATAATTCGAATAAGAGATTGTTAATTTTATAAGCAAAATAATGATAATAAAATAATATATCTTCTCGAAGAAAGATGATATTACCTATTACCGATTATTTGAATATGACAATAATGATAGCCATTTTTGTTTGAATTCCCAAAGATAATTAATTAAAAGGTTTTGAAAACTTGATTTTGAAAATCAGGTCTAGGTTTCTAAATCTCCTACGAGCGCAAGCCCTCGTAGTTAATTACATCGTAGAAAAATTAGAATTTTCCTACGAATACTCTCGATTAAAATAGCGGTGTAAATTTCATTTAAGATTTTCAAGGATGGATGTCAAAGGAGATTAAGTGTTGGAAGTTCAAGTGGGATTGGATCAAAATTGAAGACTTATTTTTGGAATCAAAGGAAGAAGGGTAGGAGGTGTTTTGAGATTCTGAATTACTTTAGAAACACCTCAGTCTATCTTAAGTATTGGGCTTGAATTTGATTGAAAGATATTTAAGTTTGAATGATCAATTTTATTAGAAATTCGGGATTCAATTCCCAGAGGTTGAGGTCTTATAGCCCGAGCTAGCCTCAGAACCTAAGTCTAAATTGGGCACTTGAAATTAGTAACCCGAACCTAGCTAATGCAGTGCAAATCTGGTCTTACCTCGGCCTGGATTGGGGAGCCAGCTAAACCACCTAGGCGCTTTTAAAATTATGAGTCCGGTCTTTTAATGTTGAGTGGTATGGATGTTATTTAAGAAAAGTCTGAGAAGTTAGGGCCGACATCTAGAGCAGATCCTAATTGGCCCCTTAGACTTATGTTGGGTGTTTGATGTTTAAGCTAATGCAATTAAAATTTTAGAGATTTTTAAATCTGTTGCTAATGAAATGCATGCTCATTAACTCGATTAAATACTTGAATTTGAATGAAGGATTTTGAAATGAGAACTCCCGGCGGTCCCGAGCTTACTTCTTAAAACGTTAGGGTTTCTATGTGAGCTTAAATATTTTAATTTGATTTAATTAGAAAAATTTTAATGAGTCCTTAAGAGCCTACGATCAGGTTCCAGGCTAAATCAAAATCGGCATGCAAGAATCGCCAAAAAACTACAAAAAGCAGGCAATCCTATACGCAATCACATCAAACATCAAATATAAAAAAATTAATTAATAAATTTCCATAGGCAAAGTTGCCTTGCTTATTACAAACCAGGGTCTGCTGAAAGTAAAGTGGCCGGGCACCACTGACAACAACCCGGGTTCTAAACCTAGGACTCAAGTGACTTTTGAGATTTGGGATTCTTCTTGTCGTCCATTTCTTCATCTTCTCACGAACATCTTGATTCATCGGTTCTGGATATCCAAATGGAAAGAAACTCCCCCTTAAACGGGGTGTTATCTTTCCTCTTTGGATATTTGAAGAGCATCCAAACTTGATCTTCCAAATGGACGAAAACTCTCCCCTTTAGGGTTGTCTTCTCCTCTTTGGAATTCAAGTTGGATCTAAACATCCCAACTCAAATCACTTTAAATACAACTCAAATTATATCAAATTGTATTAAGCAAAATTGAAAAATCTAGACTCGATCCTGCAGGGTTATCCTAATAACCAGCAGTTATATAAATAATCCCAAGCAGTTATAATTGATCTCAAGCAGTTGATATATTTGAAATTTAAATGCTCAACAGAGTGCGGTAAATAAATCAACAAACAGTCAATCAATTCTAAGCTAATAACCAGCATGCAGTGAAAGCTCGAAAACCCAGCACACAGCAGAAAAGTAAACACCGGCCTAGCCTAAAACTAGAGTTGGTTGTCCTAGCAAACCATCTAAAGAGTGTGAGGTAGGCCGTGTGGTTTTGATATGTCCTAAGGAGGGCAAATTGTTAAAGTCATTTGTATTTTCGGTTGGTTAAAAGGCTTAAGGGAAGATTTAAATTTGAGTTCAAATATTAATGATTTAAAATTGATTTTAAGATTGATTTTAACTATTGGTTGATTGCAAATTTTAAGATTGAATAAACATTTCTGGAGTTTTAGAGTGATTTTCGAGTTTTGGGAATCTTCTGGATTATTCAAATCATTTAATCAAGGGGTCAAAAATTAACTTTTCAATTAAGATAGTTTTCTATAAAGTTAGTATTTTATTAAAATACTAGATCTTAATACGATCAGTTAGACTGTAAGTATGCTGAAATTGGATTTTTTTACAATTAGTTATGATGGTTCGAAGATTTGACCTAGGTTTGACCAATATGTTGACTTTTTTACTTTGACTGATTTTTGAAGGTTTGAAATTTTTGGTAAATACTAGACTTGATTTTGAGTTGAATGCCATTGAGTTTGGTCAATTTGGAGTTTTCTAGAGTTAGTTATGATTTTTCAAAATTTTGTATTTTTTAGAATTCTTAAATTTGTTTAATTAAAGGGGTTTTAATGATTTTGCTCCAAATGAACTCCAAACTCCTTGAAATCAACTCCGAAGGTCAGGAATGACGTAAGAAGAGATTCCCAAGTGTTTGGAAATTTTTTGGAATTTTAAATATTTTTTAATTAATTAAATTAATTAAATATTCAATTTTACTTAAAATTCAATTAAAGCTAGATTTGCTATCAAATTAAGTTGGTTTTAATTTTAATTGATTAATAATTAAATGCTGGTCAGTTAGAGGGGTTTTTTGTATTTTTTGAATTTAAAATTGATTTATTACATTTTTTGGAAGTCTTAATGCTTAATTAAGGGGTTAACTTTGACTTGTTTAATTTTTTGACTTAATGAACTCCACATTTGATAAGATTTGACCCTCAATTTTATATTTTTACTAAGTTTAATGTTCTCAAGTTTCACCCCTATTGGATGTGTGTAGAATTTCCTAGGATTTTTCTAAGTTTTATAGATCTTGTCCTTAATTATTTTCCCTAGGTGTCTCTACTATTCAAATTGGCTTGAAATTTGGTGTGTCTAACTCTGGCATATATGCATCCATACCACAGAAATTCCATAGCAAAACATTGAAAATTTAAGGAGTTATGAATTTTCCAAATTTAGAGTCCAAAATGGACCCTTTATCTGGAAAATTCACATCACAAAAAATCATTGGGTATCTGACGACTCTAGGAAAATTATTGAACATGCTTAAGATACCCAATAATATTCCACCAAAATTTGGGCTCCAGTTGATCTCTGGATTGTGAGAAATGTGCAAAACATATAATTCAAACAAATAAAAATATCTCACATTTCAGTGACCAAATCAACTTGATCTTAATTTTAATAAATACTACATAAAATTATCTTTCCAACGACCTAAGAAAGTCCGATTTGGTGAAAAATTCAATTTTCTACGAATTTTGGAAGATCTCAACATTTTTTTTGAATTTTTTGACAATTCTTGGTCAAACTGACAGCTAGAATGGCGGCGCCCAATGGGAACGCGCCACGTGGCACGTCAGGACCCTCTACTTAAATTAGTCAGCTAACCCAGCAGCGGGAACGGGGTCATCTCTGTACCATCCGATCACGCTGAAGGCGCGATCGGACGGCTCTGGTTGAACCAGAGCTTGAAAATTTCAAATGCCCATAACTTTCAAAATACTTTACCAAATTGCATGAAATTTGAACTGTAGCTAGAGGGAAACATGATCTAACAATACCTAAAGTTTGGAGGCTCCATGCACTGTAGATTTGCTACAGTTTTAAATTGAAATGTAAACTAAAAATGCAAATAACTTACAATCCAACCGTCGGATTTTTGTGTTTTTGGGCTTGTTGAAAATCTGCAGTGTTCCTCCACAACTGTTATGAAGACACCAAGAGCTGGATCGCGTTGGATTGAAAGTTATATTTGAAACTCCTTTTTCTCTCTCTAGGTTCCTCTCTCTTCACCAATGAGGCTTTGGAGGCTTGGATTCGGTGAGGGAAGGCTTGGAAGTGCTAGAGGAAGATCTGGAGGAGGTTTTTGAGGGTTTTTGAGGGCTGGATTAGCTCTGGATCAGAGATTTTTAGTGAGAGAGAGTTTGGGAGAGAATGATGCTTGATTGAGGTGTTTTTCCCCTATTGAGATGTCCCCTGGCCAAATGAATGGTTGGGATGAATTGGGGGAGCTCCTAGATGCTGCCACATGTCCCTAGAAGTGGGTGGGAGTAGGGAATCAAAGTACAAGAGGACACATGAGGTGGAAAGGCCTCTTGGTCCTCACATGGACACATGGGAGTGACCCAAGCCACTTGATCTTGATCCAATGGTTGGAATAGCCTCTAGGAAGGTTCTAGAGAATGTCCTAACAGCTGGATAGGATTAGGGAAGAGTGGATTAAATTTAAATGGTGTTTTGACCAATTTTGACCACTCTAAACCCTCTCTTGCACTCTTGTTGACCAAGTTGACTAGTCAACAGTCAAGTGGGAGTGCTGAGTTGGCAGGGAATAAGTTTAAAAATTCTGGAGTGACAAGTTGAAGGGAGTTTGAGACTTAAGGATTTGAACTTGAAAGAGTAGAGAAGGATTTAAGCTAGTTTGACCAAATTTTCATACATTGACTTGGTCAAAATGCCTTTGACTTGACTTCAAATCAATTTGATCATACTTGAACCATAGAATTAGATGAGTTTGAAGGCTTGAATGGTTTGAAATGGTTAAATGGGTTAAGATAACCCATTTAGACCCTTAAGGGCCTGGTTGGTCAACCTAGGTTGACTTGGTCAACCAGGTCGACCCAGGATCTGGGTTTGGGTCCGATATGTTTGGTTTGATATTTAAAACTTGCTGGAGGTGGTTGCATTTAATTTGGAGGTCGTTCAGTCTGAAATTAACATTTAAATTCCTCAGGGGTATTTTGGTAATTTTAACACCTGGTTAACTGGGGGTTGAAATAAATCTACCAAAGTGCAGTTTAATATTTAATGGGTCATAATTAAGGGTTTGGAAGTGATTAGAGGCTTTGGAGAAAGCTCTAGGATCAGAATCTTCTTAATGGCAAGTCCAGTGGCATGGGCTGTAAATATTCGAAGGTTTTACAGCCTTTGAATTTTGATTTAGATTTTGGGGTTAGAGACCTCAAAATGAGTTCAAATTTGGAGGGTGGCCTCTAGAGACATGTCCCATCAGTATGCAAATGACAGACCCTGAATCATAGGTCATTAGGCTAGGTTTCAAAGTGTTTGAAAATTCACTGGAAAAGGCCTTTATGACAAGACTTCTGGACTTTTGATTTGAGTCTGGATTTTAGATTTAGTCTGGATTTTGAGTTTAATTGATTAAATTAGAGTTATCTCAATCATTTATGATCATTTGGAGGATCATAATTGATTGGATAAGGTTGAAGTTTGATCATAAATAAGATCAAGGTTTGAACTGGAGATTAAGATCTTAAACTGGACTGAAGTCTGGATTTTTATTGAGGTTTGATTTAAATTGAGATCTGAGTTAGCTTAAGGCCGGGATTGATTTGAAGTTTGAATTGATCTGAGATCTAAATTAATCTCAAGGTCTAGGTAGCTCCTAAGGCATGAGAAGATCTTAAGGTCTGGATCTAGGAGAATCTTAGGGTCTAGAATAGATCCTAAGGTCTGAAGTCTAGAAAATTCCTAGGGTCTAAAGTAGATCCTAAGGTATGGAGTCTAGAAGAATCTTAGGACCTAGAATAGATTTTAAAATTAGATTCTAGAAGGATCCTATGATCTAGAATAGATCTTAAGGTCTAGATTTAGGAGAATCCTAAGGTTTAGATTGATTTGGGAGAATCCTATGGTCAAAGTAGATCCTAGGATCAAGAGTCTAGATTGATGTAGGGCCAAGATCAATCTGGAGTCTGAGTGGGTCCCATTGACCTCATACAAAAATGAGGTCAACAAATGGACCCCCAATATGTGTAATAGAATGTAATTCTATTGCACATATTGGCGTTGACCGAAAAGGGTCAAGTCTGAAGTTTTTATCATAAGGGTAGGAAAAAGTCTATCCTTGGGGAATCGAGGTTTGAATTGATAACAGGGTAGTTCCACAGAGGGCGTACTCTACCACTAGCGAGTCGAATCCTAAGGGAAGAAAATGTTCTATCCCTAAAGGAAAGGGGTGTCTAGGTGATCGTATAGGCAGGAAGAGTTCCTAACTATAGAGGATCGGATTTAAGTTTTGAATCTAAAGGAAAGGGAATCTAACCTTATAAGATTGACTTTGAAATTGATTCTAAGGGAATGAATCACCTAGTCCTAGATGATTGAGTTTGAAATTAATTCTAAGGGAAGGGAAGACCTAATCTTAGGGGATTGAGCTTTGATTTGGTACCAGGGTAGTGCCACTGAGGGCATGCTCTACCACTAGTAGATCTAATCCTAAGGGAATGAGGAAACTTAACCTTAAGGAGAAGAAGACTGGATTGATCGTACAGGAATGAAGAAATCCTAACTATGGAGGATTGAATTTAAGTTTTGATACTAGGGTAGTGCCAAGAGGGCGTACTCTACCACTAGTAGGTCTAATCCTAATGGAAGGGGGAAACCTAACATTAAGGAGAAGACAGGTCAAATGATCATATAGGAAGGAAGAACTCCTAACTATAGAGGATCGAATTTGAATTGATACTAAGGTAGTGCCACGAGGGGCGTACTCTACCACTAGTAGATCTAATCCTAAGGGAAGGAGGAAACCTAACCTTAAGGAGAAGATGATTAGAGGACCCTATGGGAAGGAAGCATTGCTACCCACAGAAGATTGGGTTTGGAATTTGAAAACTAGGATGGTGCCATAGAGGGCGTGATCCATCACTAGTGGATCTAATCCTAAGGAGAGAAAGCACGATGACTCACATCTGTCCTTAAAGAAGAGAAAATTGAAGATCTTGTGGGAAGGAAGCATTGATTCCCACAAAAGATCAGATCTGAATTGATCGTATGTGAAGGAAACTTGCTTCACATAGAGGATCGTGTCTGGAATGATCGTATATGGAGGAAACTTGCTCCATATAGAGGATCGAATCAGGGATTGATCAAATATGGATGAAACTTGCTCCATATAGAGGATCAGGTATATAATGATCGTATATGGAGGAAACTTACTCCATATAGAGGATTGAATCAGGGATTGATCATATATGGAGGAAACTTGCTCCATATAGAGAATCAGGTCTGGAATGATCGTATGTAGAGGAAACTTGCTCTACACAGAGGATCGAGTTTGAACGATCATATATAGAGGAAACTTGCTCTATATAGAGGATCGGATTTGAATGATCGTATGTGGAGGAAACTTGCTCTACACAGAGGATCAGATTTGAAATTTGGAATTTGAGATTTGAATAGTTTTGAATTTGATTCTAAATGTGCTTGAATTTGAAATTTGATTTTGAAAATGTTTGAGTTTGAAACTTGATTTGATAATTTGAATTTGAAGGTTTTTCGAATATGGGTTTTGATTTTAGTTTTGAATTTTGAAATTTGAATTTGATTTTTAAAAGTGAATTTTGAAAGTTTCAGATGTTTGATTTTAAATTGAGAAAGTTCTTAAATCTAGGAAATTCGAAGACTTTTTTTTATTGACTTTGAATTTGACACTCATCTGGCATGGTACTTCCTGAAGAGCCTCCCCAACATTTAAAACTATCATGTGGCATTCTCCAGGGTTGATCAGTTAATGTTTGAAATTTTCTCAAAGATCGTCTATATGATAAGAGGACAGTCTTGTGTTGGTTCAAACTCCTCCACCGATCTCTCGGTAGGCTAAGATATGCATCCAAAGAACCTATACCAAGTCTCCTCCTTGGAAGGTTCGAAGTTGCTCTATCTTATCACGGGATTCAACTAGTAAAGCTTTGTACGATTCTGAGTTTTATTAAGCCTTAAAGACAAAGCTCTATAAGGCCTCGAGCTTTTCAAATTGGAGTCAGGCACTCTGCTCAGTCATGGTTTGATTTTGAATGTCAATTTTTAGCATTATAAAATACTCCTCCAATGGGGTTTGATCTTGGACCCAGTATAGAGTGTAATTTTGTCAAAAAGGCCTTCAAGGAAAAGATGCCTCTATATAAGAACTTATGCATATTTCTCAAGGATAAGGTTTGAATTTCTTTTTAGGAGTAGAAGATTCATTCATTTTATTGAAAGTTTCCTCTAACTATTTGGACCCTGTCGGAACGAAATGTGGGAACAAATTTAAAAGTGCAGTGAGAAGCTGAGTGACTCCAACTAACCTTAAAAAGGTTTAAGGATTTAGGTTTTGTTGATCCAGACCAAGTTTCGTTGGTCAACCAGGTCGACCCAGGATCTGGGTTTGGGTCCGATAGGTTTGGTTTGATATTTAAAACTTGCTGAAGGTGGTTGCATCTAATTGAAAGGTCATTCGGTCTGAAATCAACATTTAAATTCCTCAGGGGTATTTTGGTAATTTTAACCCCTAGTTAACTGGGGGTTGAAATAAATCTACCAAAGTGCAGTTTAATATTCAATGGGTCATAATTAAGGGTTTGGAAGTGATTAGAGGCTTTGGAGAAAGCTCTAGGATCAAAATCTTCTTAATGGCAAGTCCAGTGGCATGGGCTATAAATATTTGAAGGTTTTATAGCCTTTGAATTTTGATTTAGATTCTGGGGTTAGAGACCTCAAAATGAGTTCAAATTTGGAGGGTAGCCTCTAGAGACATGTCCCATCAGTATGCAAATGACAGACCCTGAATCAGATGTCATTAGGCTAGGTTTCAAAGTGTTTGAAAATTCATTAGAAAAGGCCTTTAGGACAAGACTTCTGGACTTTTGAGTTGAGTCTGGATTTTAGATTTAGTCTGGATTTTGAGTTTAATTGATTAAATTAGAGTTATCTCAATCATTTATGATCATTTGGAGGATCATAATTGATTGGATAAGGTTGAAGTTTGATCATAAATAAGATCAAGGTTTGAATTGGAGATTAAGATCTTGAACTGGACTGAAGTCTGGATTTTGATTGAGGTTTGATTTAAATTGAGATCTGAGTTAGCTTAAGGCCAGGATTGATTTGAAGTTTGAATTGATCTGAGATCTAAATTAATCTCAAGGTCTGGATTGGTCTAAGGTCTAGGTAGCTCCTAAGGCATGAGAAGATCATAGGGTCTGGATCTAGGAGAATCTTAGGGTCTAGAATAGATCCTAAGGTCTGAAGTCTAGAAAATTCCTAGGGTCTAAAGTAGATCCTAAGGTATGGAGTCTAGAAGATTCTTAGGACCTAGAATAGATTCTAAAATTAGATTCTAGAAGGATCCTACGATCTAGAATAGATCATAAGGTCTAGATTTAGGAGAATCATAGGGTTTAGATTGATTTGGGAGAATCCTATGGTCAAAGTAGATCCTAGGATCTAGAGTCTAGATTGATGTAGGGCCAGGATCGATCTGGAGTCTGGGTGGGTCCCCTAGTGACCTCATACAAAAATGAGGTCAACAAGGACGATTGATTTTAGGGCTTATTCCGACGATAATAAATGATGCCCGCAGAATAACCAGTAGATATCTGACGGTTATTTGACCGCCGCTATTTCTGGCTATGTTTTCTTTTTAAAATAGCCGGTTAAACTGCCGTCAGGACCGCCAGTATTTCATGAATTTCCTGTAGTGAACCCAACAGGACAAGTCATATTGTGTTGAGCTATGACAAGCAAATCCAAATATCTAATTTTAGAAATATTTTAGATTCTCTTCCAATATATATTTTAAATAAAAAACATACTACATAGCTACTAAAATATCTAAAGTACTAAAAAATAAACTCATCCAAAAAATCTCTTTTATTTCATTAAAATATCTTCATAGAATATACACTACAATACATGACTACATAATAAAAGCAAAATATAATCAAAGCTAGCCATAAGTGTACAAAAATCAAAGTAGAGAAATACCTATAAACTCAAATTAAATTCTGAAACTACTAATCAATAATCTCATTCTCTTTCCCAGATCCTGAAAATCATAAGCAAAATTATAGCGAGCTACAACAGTTTAACATGTTATAAATATTGATCTAAATTTTTAAATATTTTTCACTAAACATATTTTAGAATAATAAGTAGTTGAATGTAGTATAATAAATCACCATGTTAAGTAAAATAATAAGAGAATAATAATTATCTAAAATTAAAACAATTATACTAAACAATCTAATAAACTAAAATTCATATCATAGAATAAAACATAATAGTTCTGGTTCTAAGAAAAACCTCAAAAGATTCTGGTCTCTTATAATTCTCTTTATGCTTATTGCACCAGAACGTCCTCATAGGAACCTAAACATAGCTTATAGCCTCCAAAATATGACTTTTTAGAAACAAGAACATGGCATATTTGATACTAGCGCATAACTTATAAACACTGGATTCTTAGTCACAGACAGAATCTCAAAGGATTATGTACTCTTATACCTTTGGCCTCTTATATCTCCTAATGAATATTTTTCAATCACATAAATACTATGTTTAGTATAATTGTTTTAATTTTATATCTCCTAATGAATATTTTTCTATTGAATTCAGTGTTTATATCTCCTAATGAATATTTTTCTATTTCACTGCAATGCTTTATGGTGCCGAATGTTGGCCATTAAAAGAGAAGCATAATACTATGTTAAGTGTGGCAGAGATGAGGATGCTCAGGTGGATGAGTGGCTTTACCCTTAGAGATAGGATAAGAAATGAGCATATACTTTGAAAGATTGGAGTAGCTCCAGTAGAAGATAAGATTAGAGAGAGTCGCCTTAGATGGTTTGGTCACATAAAACGGCGGCCTTCCGATGACCCGGTTTGGAGAGTAGAGGTATTAGATTTGACTTATGTTGGTAGACCTAAAAAAACATGGTTAGAAAATATTATGAATGACCTTTCTTTATTAGATTTAAACAAGAATTTGACTTTTAATAGGACACAATGGAGAAAAAGTATTCATGTAGCCGACCCCACGTAGTGGGATAAAGGCTTGATGTTGTTGTTGTTTGTTGTATAAGCATGTATTTCATAATTACATAATTTTCTATAATGGTAGGTAACAAAAAATCCTGCTATGCAAAATTCACCATTTCAAAATATAACCAAAATAAAAGAGAATATGTAAAATATCATTTTAAGATTTTGATCATACTACAACACTATTTTTCAAAGTCTAGATTATTTTCTATTCAATAAAATTAGCAAATATTCCAAATTTCTTAGTTCATTATTTTTAAAAAAATATTTATAATATTTATAATCACAATCTCTATAAGATATAAAAAGTTATGCAATCAAAGTTTTTCTTGTACAAATTTATTCTCATTTTTTGGTAACTGATATAGAAATTTAATTGAGAAATTACGAAAAATTTTATATTTTAAAAAATTGAGATAGGTATAATGTGACCTACCTCAATCTAGACAACTTTGCCAATTGGGTTGATTGCTAAAAATGATCTAAAGTGGCTATAAATAGAGTTTCTCTCTCAACAACCCTTTTTTTCTCTCCAATGTCAGCTGCCACCCAAACGAAATAAATCAAACAATTGTTTTATTTTATATTTAAAGTGTAGTTAGCGTCCTAGCGTTGCAGTATTAGTTTAATTTCCAAAAATTGGAGGCAATTATGCTAAAATGTCACTATTTGGCACCTTGACTTTGTTGCAGTGTCACGGTGCTTGGAAACCCCAACACCTAGACATTCAAATGGTAATATTCTTTATATTTTGCCAAAATTCACTCCATAACCCTTGGGACTTATTCTAGAACACATGCAACCTTTTTCAAGCATTAAAACACTACTAAACCATGCAAATAGGTTCAAAAAACAAATTATTAAATATTTACATTATTTTCAATCATTTTAAACTAATTTGAATTGTACGATGATCCTGGAGCTCTCACATCACTACAGGAAAATCTCCTATTACTAGTGGATTTTTCGGGCAAAAATTGGCAAATTCTCGATAAAAATTAAGCTTTCTGACATATATTTTTGCGTTCGTAAAAGCCGCATAAGAAATGATAACCAGCAGCTAATTTTCAGCAGTATTTTTTTCTGACAAAATAATACCACCGTAAATAAAAATAATAATTTAAAAAACTAGGCTAATTGCTAGTCCGACTGCCCGCTACCCTGCATGCCAGCCCGGTTGCCCACTACCCAGCTGCCTCCTGCACTGCCCGCCAACCCGGCCAACCGCGTTGCCTGTAATGGTTGGGATTCAAAGTGAGTTTTATTTTAGAGACCTATCCATTTTGGTGGAAGGGAAAAAGTGTTTTAGTGCACTTTTTTATTTAAAATGAAAATAAAAATTTGAAGGAAAAGCCACTGAAACCAAAGACGCGGAAAACCACTAGAAAATCTATAGAAAAATCAGTCGGACTTATTCGCAGGAAATATGTTGAAAAGCCGCCATAAAATAGTCCGCCAGAATCATCTGCTTGTAATGGGCGATTTTCCTGTAGTGCATGATACTACACTCTTAATCTAAGTGATCTCTCCTAGATATAGAAACTCCTTAATCTCAAGACCAAATAAGTCACCACCATCATAATGAATTTGTCAACAAGATCAACTTACTCTACCAAATAAAGCAATTGAGAGCCGTCAAGATAGATCGCCTACTTATTCATCCCTTAAGATTGATGAGGCAGACATATCTAAAATTTATAACATTTTTGCTCATTAGAACATGGGGAACCCCCTTGAAATTTTCTAGCAAATTCATGTAGGTTTGTCACACAATTAGAAAAACCTTAAGGCATATCTAATGTAGTTAGGAGTAACATCTTACACATTTTCATTCTATGGAAATACTTTGTTTGGCTATATCTTGTAATTCATGCATGTTTAATTTCTTTTACTATAACAATTAGTTAGAGTGTTTATAAAGGGGTCTAATAATAGGCTAAATTATACAACTTATTTATCAATTTATTTAATTTCTAATAATCTAGATCTCATAATATTTTTTCTAGCTTAGCTAAGGCTATGTGAGAAAAAAAAGGGTTGCATATACTATCATTTAAACTAGATTTATGTTTCTTTAGCAAACTCAACCATTTATGCCTCTGTTATGTATAAATGCACTAGATTTGAATTTTTTAATCATGAGGGTAAGATTTTTCGTTTCTATTTTTGGTGATCATGTGATATAGGAATTAATGGTTTTATCATTCCACATAACTTTTTTTGTTTTCATTCTTCTTACTAATTAGAAGAAATAACAATTTAACTCTACTAAAACCCAAGAGTAGTATTAGTACATAAAATAACATAAACTCTAAAATACTATTGCTAAGAAGTCTGCTCTAGCATTGACAATCCACCAAACCTGTTATAAAACAATATATCCTTACAATGAATTAGTTTGACAAATCAAAACTAATAAGGAAACCTTAGTTATTAAAGCTAGGGGTGTCAATTTCGGGTCACGGGTCGGGTTCGGGAAGAACCCGAAATTGACCCGACACTATTCGGGTCAACCCGAACCCGACCCGTTTTTTAAAACGGGTTAGTTTTCCTGACCCGAACCCGACCCGCTTCGGGTCTGAGTCAACCTGACCCGACCCGAATGACCCGTTTCCAATTAAAATTTGCTATTTTTCGGGTCAAAAACGGGTCTATCTCCTCTTTTTCGGATAAAAAACGGGTCTATTTCCTGTTTTTCGGGTAAAAAACGGGTCAAAATCAGGTCAATCTCAGGTTGGCGGGTCAAAATTGAGTTTTCGGGTCAAAATCGGGTCAATTTCGGGTCAAAATCGGGTCAATTTCGGGTCAAAAGGTTAACCCGAACCCGACCCGATTTTTGAAACGGATCGAAATGTTAAACCCGAACCCGAAATTTTCGGGTCGGGCTCGAGTCGGGTTTTCAGGTCGGGTCAAATATTGACATCCCTAATTAAAGCATAAATGGTCAGATATTGGGGCATGCAACATAAATAATAAAAGTGATATGATTTATTATGAATTAGTAATGTAACAAGCATCATCAAACTACAAATTAGAGTAGTATTACATGCATTAAATGAAAGAGTGTCATATATGTTTATGGTAATTTATAGGGTCAATATATTCATGAATAAAGTAAAAATAGTATTGATATAAGCCATATTCAGAAGGTTCATATCAATACACGCACAATTGCAAACATACAATATACATACATATTTTATACATCATAATTAGTATTTAATGTATTTTTTAATCAACATGACTAGTGCAATCTATATAATAAAAAAAATATTTCTTTATTTAAATACAATTTATTATATTTAAACATTCTCTTTATTTTCAAATCATCTATTCATCAAATCTGATGGTTGGAATTGAATCAAGTCTCTCCGTCTCTTTTTCCACTTTCTCCCGTACATAATAACAGCTAATGAAGCTATCAAGGTCTGGAACGGTGCATCTGAGTCGTCTATTCAAGGGGTATGATGGTCTTTAGGTTCATTCTCCTCGATTCCCACTTTTTTCCCACTTATCCAGCATTTGAAATAGCCATGAAAGAGACTTCACAATTGTGGAAAAATCGAGAGAGCTGGGAAGATCAGCCATACCTTCGCAGGCGACGCAATGGACGACGACGATGTAACTCCAGCGAGCATTCTCATCTGTGTGACCGGTGCTAACGACTACATCGGTTCTTGGCTTCTTCGTTCCCTTCTCTGGCGAGAGTACTCCTTGAGCGCTTCCTCTCCCACTCTCCTTCTCCGTTCACCCTGCCTCCTTTCTCTACTATTTAATGTCTCCTTTCTATGAGTCTATATATCTAATATGGCTTCTTTGGAGGCTTGTCGTTTTGACAAGGTTAAACCCCGGAGAGAGAGATAATGAAGGAGACTTCACAATCATGGAATAAGATTTCAACAAAAGGGGAGGATCGCACATCTGAGAGTTTAAATGGTTGTGAATCAGGACATGCCCAGATGATAAAGGAGGAAACTACTTTGTATTTTTTTTCTGTTTTTTTTTCCTTCAATAGGTAAGAAGAGGCCACAAGGACAAATCCCCAGGTAAAACTGACTTCTGCTTTCGTTTTATAAAAAGAAGTAATCAAGCAAATGATCAAACTCTGTACCTCTTTCATTTATTTTGCTAATAAATTAAAGGTGTCCTGTAACCCAATCTGCGTTTTCTGTTGTTGAATTCCAATGGCAATGAGGGTGAGGCATTTAGATTAAGAAACAGGCTTTGCTTGCTTTGCTATTTTAACTTGCAAATCTAATGAATGTGAAGGAAGAGCTTGGCCAGCTTTCTTCTATTGCAAGGCAAGGCTCAGGGAGTGCACACCGCAGTTTAGATGGTGGATTTGTTAAGTGGGCCATGGGAAATGAAATGAGTGGGAGTGACAGCATAGTCGTTCAAATTGCTAACGAAACACACTGGGAGGATCTAGTTATTATTGTTGCTGTGGAGACTTACATGTGGCATAGTTGGACAGCAGGTTTGATCGGTCGTTCCCCTCTATTGCATTCCATATAGTGTTATTCGATGATCAGCCAACAATTGCAGGTTCTTAAGTTCCCACTTGTTTGATTACTGCAAATATAATTTTAATTTAAATCCTACAAATTTTAATTCAGGCTTTTCAAATAGCAACAAAGGTTATGAGCCTTGAGATTCTTACAAATTAATCTGATCATATTTGATTTGCAAATACTGAAAGAACATGCTAAAAATTCATAATTATTGAAGATCTCTTCTCAATTATACTTGAATCTACTTTATAAAAAATAGAGCTTAATTGGATCAAGTTTGGTCATATGATTTCTTTGATTTGTGAAGCTATGTTCATTTACTTGTTTCAATTTATATCAGGGATGCTTTATAGGTATATGTATTAATTGTATCGATTCAATTTATCAACGCAATTGTATTGATTCTTTTATCTATTACTCATATGCAAGATCATTTTTATATATGAATGGTGGCATTCATACGTACATAAATTAATGTTAAATTTACTTGCACACAATTCTAATACACATTTCTTTATATTATTTGCAAGGAATATTCGTTGTACATCATGTTGACAGTGTGGACACTTACGGAGTTCTAATGAGATTCTTCTCCCAACATAAAGTGCACGAGTATGTTTGTGTCCGTTTAGTCATAACCCAGACTGAGGTATGGTCTCTATGTTACATAGATTTCATTTTTGATTGATCACCAAGGTAAGATAGTTTACATATGATTGCTTATACATTGCATCTTTGTATATGTTAGTAGGATAGAAACCTTGGACACTAAGGGAATTTACATAAAATTCTTAGGTATTTTTTGAAATGATTGTAATGAACTCAAAATCAAATTCAAATTCCTAAGAAAATACAAGTGACTTTAACGTCTCCTTGATGATGGCCGTGCTGAATGTAAATATCAATCGGAGGGGTCAAATCTAAAAACCACTAAAAGACCAAATTCTTAAAATAAAATATATCACTTAAAACATAAAACTAAAACTCATTCACCACCTGCAATCGTTTGTTGGGGGCGATAAATTTGAAATTAACCTCAACTCACAAAGAGCGAATGTCGTGTCAGGACTAAGATTCATCTACAAAAAGTTTCTTGCCAGCAGGGATGTGGCATGTGCCCTCTGATCAGGTGGTTTTGCTGCAAAATGACACTATTATAATACAATCAAGGCCAAAAGCCCTTATGTTCCTTAACGGCTTCAAACCCTTGAGTAATGAATCATAGGGTATATTCGATATACATAAAGCCCTCTGTCAGCTAAGGTGGATTTAGATCTATCCCCTTAAACAAATACCAACCTAGGTCTACATGGTATTCTTCAACGAAGCAACCCATAGCTGCCAATAAGGTGCCTTCTATAAGGTTGGGTCGACAACCTCCTCTGACTAAGTAGACCAAGGGGATCATAATAGTCCGGAATGACGAAACCATGGGATCTTGATTGGGCTCGTCCTCATTCCCCCCATCACCAATTTTAAGTTTATGGTGATAAATTTTAAATCTCAAACTCCAAAATCAATAAAATCAAATCCAAACCCTAAAAAATTGCTGCTATTATATGCTGGATTTATAACCCATGTGATATCTTTAACGACTAGCATTAATGGAAAGTTATCTCCTATTATTAGGAAGGGTAATTAAATATAGGGGTTTGCATCTATAGTAAGCCAGAACTCAGATCATAAAGTCCTCATAAAATGAGGGAGAAATATTTGGGTATTGTCTTACCTAAAACCCAATCTGCCTTCTGAAAATTAACTCGGAACCTAAGCTCATTAAAACTCTCCGCCATCAAAAACAAAAGAAAAAGTGGTATGGCACGGAGAGGCCGAAGCGAACAATCAAATTTTTGGAGTCCAGATTATTTTCTATTAAAAAAAGAAGCACAAATTCCAAAATTACAGGTGATTTTTAAAAAAAAAAAATATTCAAAGTGTTTATAATCTCAATCTCTATAATATATAAAAAAACTATAGATGAACGTTTTCCCTATGCAAAGTTATTCTCATTTTTTTTATAACGGAAATAGAAATTTAATCGAGAAATTTGAAAAAACTTCATATTTTTAAAAATTGAGATAGATATAATGTGATCTACCTCATTCTGGACAACTTTGTCAACTAGACTGATGCTAAAAATGATCTGAAATGGTTATAAATATAGTTTCTCTCTCTATAACCCTTTTGTTTCTCTGTCTAATGTCAACTGCCACCCAAATGAAATGAATCATACAATGGTTTTATTTTATATTTAAAGTGTAGTTAGTGGTTTAGCCTCACAGCGCTATCATCTAGTACTGCGACACTAGTTTATTTTTCAAATTGAGACTATTGTGCTAAAATGTCACTATTTGACACTGTTGCAGTGTCGCAGTGCTCGAACACCTAACACCTAGGCACTCAAATAGTAATAATTTTTATATTTTTCCAAAATTCACTCCATACCCCTTAGGACTCATTCTAGAACACATGCAACCTTTTTCAAGCATTAAAACACAACTAAACACAAGCAAATGAATTTAAAACACAAAATTTTAAATATTTACATTTTCTGGTTTGGTCAAACTAATCTAAACTATATGATGATCCTGGAGGTCTCACATTATATAACACTCTTAATCTAAATGAACTGCCCTAGAGATATAATCTCCTTAATCTCAAGACCAAATAAGTCACTACCATTACAGTGAATTCACCAACAAGATCAATTCACTATGCCAAATAAAGCAATAGAGAGCCGTCCAGATAGCTCGCCTACTTATTCATCCCTTAAGATTGATGAGCACACACTCATATATAATTTATAACATTATTGCTTATTAGAACTTGGGGAACCCACTTGAAGTTGTCTAGCAAATTCATGTAGGTTTGCCCCACATTTAGAAAGCCTAAATGCATATCTAATGTAGTTAGGAGTAACATCTTACGCATATTCATTTTATGGAAAGATTTTGTTTGGTTATATCTTGCAATTCATGCATGCTTAATTTCTTTTAATATAGCAATTACTTAGAGTGTTTATAAAGGGGTCTAATAATAGGCTAAATGATTAAACTTATTTTGTCAATTTATATTTAATTTCTAATAATCTTGATCTCACAATCTTATTTCTAGCTTAGCTAAGGCTATATTAGAAATATAAGAGTTGCATATACTATCATTTTAACTAGACATTTGCTTCCTTTAGCAAACTCAACCATTTATGTCTCTGTCATGTATAAATGCACTAGTTTTAAATTTTTAAATCACGAGGGTAATTAGATTTTTCGTTTCTATTTTTGGTGATCATATGACTCAGGAATTAATGGTTTTACTGTTCCACATAGCTTTTTTTTTTTTCCATTCTATTGACAAAATCGAAGAAATTGCAACATAACTCTACTCAAACCCAAGAGAAGTATTAGTACAAAAAATAACATAAACTCTAAAATACTATTGCTAAGAAGTCTGCTCTAGCAATTACAATCTACCAAATAACTTTGCAAAATATATTATAAAACAATTCTTACAATGAATTAATTTGACAACTCAAACCTAATAAGCAACTCTTTGTTAATAAAGCGTAAATGGTCAGATATTGGAGCATGAAATATAAATAATAAAGTGATATAATTTATTATGCATTAGTAGTGTAATAAGCATCATCAAACTACAAATTAGAGTAATATTACATGCACTAAATGAAAGAGTGTCATATAAGTTTAAGGTAATTTAATAGGATCAATTTATTCATGATCAAAGTAAAAATAGTGTTCGTATAGTTCCATGCTAACATATCCATGTGCCACCACATCAAGCGCATGAGTTTACTATGACACATTGAAATCTTGAGAGGTAAGCACCAATCCAAATTAATTTTAATGATTTCTCTATGAAACATTAGTTTAGTTTGCCATATTCAGAAGATTCTTATCTTTACACACACTATTTCAAACATGCATGCATATTTTTATACATCATAATTAGTATTTAATATGTATTTTATAATCAATATGTCAGTGCAATCCATATAATAAAAAATTTATTTACTTAAATAAAATTTATTATATTTAATTGATGCAATGTTTTCCTACAGTAGGAATCATTTCAAAATACATGCATCAATAAACCAAAATAAAGCTATTTATATTGCTTGACATTTCATTATGTTCATTTAAGTAAAATCTATGAAAACATGAACGATAATTATTAAATATGAAATATAGGATTGACAATCCGTAAAAGATATAACTTCCAAATTAACCTCCTATATTGACATAGCTCCAAATATGTTTCATGACATAGCTCGATTGACAGTGGTATTGACATTGTAAGATTGTTGCAATTTTATATGTGCTTGATTAAAAATATCTCATTTGCATCCGAAAAGAGCTCAACTATTTTTAGTTGCTCAATGTAAACCATTCCATTGAATTTAAATTGTCAAAATTATCTCAGAGGGGATTCATATATAATTTAAGTGGTGAAGCTAGGGAAAAACATATTGTATAATGAGAGAAAAATTTTAGGGTCACAATGTAATCTCATTTTCTAACTTTGTAAATTTTTTTATAAATATATTATAGCTATGCATATAAAAAATAATTCAAATGACAAATTGATGATAAGAAATATATATATATATATATATATATATATATATATATATATATATATACACACACACACACACACACATATGTACAACATATTAAAAACATTTATTATATTATATTATATTTATTATTGTTTTATTTGTAAAAGAATTCTATGAAATGTGGCAACTTGCAACATCCCTTTAAGGTCACTCATTATAAAATACAGCTAATGATCTTAAAAGGATTGATGATGCCCTAATTTAGAATATATACAATATAATAAAATAGTAATAAAAAAATAAAAAATCAAAAAAAAAAATAGTAAAAAAAAATCTTAAGATAATATATAGTAAATAGTATTAATTCTTTAATTGATGTTTAATGCTTTGTAATTTTCTATATATATATATTTTATATTTTATATTTGGTATATATATATATATATATATATATATATATATATATATACTAAAACTAAAATTTTCTCCTCTCCTCTGCCTACAACTTTGATTTATCTCCAAAGAGTAAATCGAGCAACCCCTTCCTCTTTCCAGTAGCTCTTTGTCGCTTCCTTGACCCTAAGTGTTTTGATTTTTTGTTGAGGAAAGTTTCATAACAATAGCCGATAATTAAAAAAGAGACAGAGCACTGTGCGTATAACTCATTCTTGTATTTTTGAGATAACATGTAGCTTAATTAAAGTTTAGGCTATACCTTCGCATAAATATGCATACAAATTGCCCCAAGGCATCTTTGTTGACGTAGAGGAATGACAATTTAAGTCATGGAACCATTCATTCTTGTTCAGTTCTAAATGAGGTGTTGACTCTATTTGTACAAAATTTATTCATTTAACAAATAGTTCATTTGTTTAGGCTCATATGAAATCAAGCTTTTCCATGCATGATTGTGCTTGTCGTAAAATTTTATTGCACATTGTTTACTCTTAACTTTTTGGTTAATTTTTTCCTTATATTTGTCAATCACAGCTACTAATTTATGCCCAAGAAATTGGGTTTTATATTCCTTAGCATACTTACTTTATCAAGATTAGAAGTTAAAGTAAAAAAAAAAAGCGTGTTAAAACAAGCTAAACCACAACTCCATCCATAGGATCTGAAAATTTTATGTACCAAAAGAACTACATAAGCTCGATACTATACATGGAGTTGCATACCTGCTCACTTTCTTCATCCACTATTTTTTTTTTTTTTTTGAAGAAAGCAGAAATCTGCAAATTTATTAAAGAGAGACTAAAGCATACAACCAACCGATTCCTCCTTTAACAATTCAAGAAAATAAGGAGGAATCTTATTCAAGGTAATATCTTCCCAATCAAAAGAAGAAAGAATAGCATAGTTAGCACAACGATCGGCTAACTTATTACTATCACGTTTAACCCAATTACAAATGACATGATTAAAATTGTTAATAAAAGAAAGACCTTCCATACCAGATTTGATCTTCTTATAAATGAGCTTAATGATGTTGAAATTATCCCCTTCTATGATAATACCATTGTACTCAAGCATCCACTCTTTGAATACCTCATTAATAGTTTTGATAGCCAATGATTCCACATGAGCTATGTCCCAGTGTACACAAGATCTCCCAAATGCAAGCAGTAATCTCCCTTTGTGATCCCGGCATATGCCTCCAACTCCTCCTTTGTAAGAGGAAAGCAAGGAAGCATCTAAGTTAAACTTGATCCATTCGGGTGGAGGAGGATGCCAAGATTTATCCAACAAACCTTGTTGATTGACACCCAACCGGCCCGAAATCTGATGATTGCAAATAACCGTGGAAGAAGCAATACCAATTGCTTCAGTAGCAATAAACATAGAGCTTTTACCAGATTTACCAAATACCATTTCACATCTATTCTTCCAAACGATATAAATGGTACTACAAAATAAATTGATGATGAAGGAGCTTTGTTTTTCCAACCAGCTACACCTCTCAGCAAAAGAGTGACAATTACAGATTAAAGCCCCAATTATTTAAGTGGCAGATGACTTCCTTGAGCTTGACACAGCTGTTAGAGATGTGATGTAAATCTTCAATCTTCATTGCATCCAAAAGGACAAAGACTATCAGCTTGCAATCTTCTATATGAAAGAAAATTTGAAAGTGGGAATAGAGTTATTAAACAATCTCCACCAGAAATTCTCAACTCTAGCAGTGAGTTTAGATTTCCTTATCCAATTCCAATAAACTTGATACAGTTCACATTCTGTCACTGCCAAGGAAGCCACTGCAGAAATGGATTTGCCAGAATTGTTATTAATCAATTCAATCCGATCCATATCCAGGTTAGAATAGATTTTGATGTTACGAATAAGATTTATAAGTTCAACACCACATCTGCTTTCCAATTCTAGATTATTCCAATTACCTTCAAAGATTAGCTTACTGACTTTATCCTCTTCCTCAAGATTATCTTAAGGAACAATGAAAGTAGGCCACCTATTAATCTGTTTATCCAAAATCCAGATATCTTCATAGATCCTGATAGAATCTCCTGTAGAAATGTTCCACCTGACAATTGGTTTAAGAGCTTCCCACCCGTTTAAAAGCAGTTTCCAAGCAGGTGAAATAAGTTTTCTACCACCTTTGCAATTCTAGAAATCACCATATTTTGGATACAAGATATTATGCAGCAAAGAATCTTTATTATGAATATAATTCCAAGCTAATTTGGCTCTGAGAGGGTTGATCTTACTTGAACATGCAGGTAAACCTTGTCCACCCAAATTGATCGGTTGGCACAAAGTTTTCCAATCAACATAGTGAAGACCAAAAGCTCCATCATTCTTGTGCCATATAAAATTCCTACAAAGCTTCTCAATCTCATATAAAACACTTTTAGGAATTAATGAGATGGTAGAATGAAAAGTTGGGTAAGAGAGCAAAAAACAGATTTAACCAAAGTTATTCTCCCCGCCAAAGAGATATATTTACTACCCCAAGTGTTAAACATCTTCAACACTTTGTCAATGATGAATTGAAAATCCGACTTCCCCAATCTTCTCAAAGCAATTTTGCTCCCAAGGTAGTTAAAATCTTTCACTACCTTAAATCCCATAATATGGGATAAAGCTCTCTTTTTCTTCCTCTTCACATATTTCCCAAATAAGATAACCGACTTGTCTCTATTAATCGACTGCCCCGTCCAAGCACAGAAACTATTTAGTGTAGATTTGATTAACTTAATTTTTTCCTTATTGGCTTCAGAAAAAATTAAGACATCATCTGCGTATAGTAGATGAGAAATCTTAGAACCATTGGGGCTAATTTGAATACCAATATCATCAATCTTCTTGAGGCCATTGGACAGAAGCTGTGAACAAAGAATGTAAAGGAAAGGTGACAAGGGACATCCTTGTCTGAAGCCACTTTTGGCTTCAATATGAGTAGTGTGATTACCATTAATAAGTAATGTGAAAGATGGATCACTAACACATTCCAAAATCAAATCAGAAAAGCAAGTAGGAAAACCACAGTTATTTAAGACTTTTCTCAAAGTATGCCAATCCATGGAATCATAAGCTTGTTCCATGTCAATTTTAAGAGAAACTAAACCTTTGCAAGATTTAGAGTACCTGAATTTATGAAAAATTTGTTGAGCCAAGAGAGAGCATGATCATATAAAGATCTTCCATAAATGAAAGCCGATTGTTCTTTAGAAATGAGTTTTGGAATGATGGAAGACATTCTGTTAACCAGTACTTTAGCAGCAATTTTATATACTGTGTTGCACAAACTTATAGGTCTGTAATTTGAAGGAGAAGAGGGATTGCAAACTTTCGGGATTAATATAATAAGAGTCTCCTTCCACGATTTGTTCATAACAGCTGTATGAAAAAAATGCTGCATATCATTCCAGAAATCCGTCTGTATAATTTCCCAATTACATTTGATGAATGAGCAGGTAATCCCGTCACTCTCTGGAGCAGTGAACCCGCCAGTTTGCTCAATTGCCAGTTCTACTTCTGACAAAGATAACTCCCTACTCAGCCAATTGGAGTCATCTTCTGATATAGAATTCCACACTTCAGGCCAACCATCAAAACAAATGTCTATATGACGCTATTTTTGTCTGAAGAAATCTAATAAAATCTCTTCTATTTTCCCTTGCTCTTCCTCCAGAACACCCTGTTTATTTTGGATACTCATAATCAAGTTCTGATTCCTTCTTGCATTGGCATAAGATTGGAAGAATTTAGTATTATAATCACCCTCATTATTCCATTTAACTTTCTCCCTTTGACGCCACCATGTACTCAGACGGGCCAAAGTTGAATTTAGCTCATTAATTTTGCATTTGAGAACCCAAATTTCCTCTGTAGATAAATTACCAACTTCAGCTTCTTTACTTTGTATCTCCAGAATTTCCATCTTGAGTTTATCTTTCAGCTGAGATAAACTTTTGTGTTTTCCCCCTACTCCCAAAAAAACAAAGATTTGAGAGTCTTTTTCAATTTACTGTTAAGAATTTGAGGTGGATTCCCTTGAATTCTTGAGTTCCAGATTTTTTTAACAACTGTGAAAGAACCTAGATAAGAAGCCCAAATGTCTTCAAACTTTATGCTTCTCTTAGCAACAGGAAAATTTTGAAAAAGCTTCACCATAATCGGACAGTGGTCAGAGGCCACTCTTGGTAGATGCTTAACTATCAATTGTTGAGATAAGTTTAAACCCGCAGGGTTAACAAAGCATCTATCCAACCTTTCCAAGATTCGTTCACCACCATTTTTGTTGTTACACCAAGTGAATCTTGGACCAACAAAGCCAATTTCATGAAGGTCATTGCAAATGAGAAATTGTTTCATCTCTTTAGACCCCAAAGAGAAATAAAATCTTCTTCCACCCCTCTTATCTTCCTTAGTGAGTAAACAATTAAAGTCGCCGCCCAAAATTAATAGTATATCAAATTTGGAGTATTTACTCAAGCTTTCCCACAAACTCCTTTTTTTACAATTATCAGTGCTTCCATAAATGGTTGTCACTCTCCATTTCCCTTTGTTAGGGACTTCCAAGTCACCAATAATAATTTGAGAAGAAAATTCCACCAATTTAAAAGAAGCAATGTTTTTCTTCCAAAGAACAATAATACCTCCTGAGAGACCAATTGAAGGGACATGAAGAAAATCCCATCCATTTCCAATTAAGGACACAACATCATTATTATCAAAGAGTTCCACTTTTGTTTCAAGCAATCCAACAAAGAGAGCATCATAATCCTTCACCACCTCCTTGAGATATAGAGAAGCCTTCTTCTTCCTGGCTCTTCTACAATTCCAAAAAATAAGGGAATCCATTAATGGTTAAGAGGGGAAGGATCCCCCACTTTGACCTTTAAAATCTCCTTCTATTTTTCTGGCACGAGAAGCCAATTTGATGGGTTCTAGACTTTTCAATTGTTTAGTACCTTTAGTTTTCTTATTAACAGAAGAATAACAACTTCCCAACTGATTTCCCGATAGAAAGTTTGGCAGAATTAGACTCAGCATTAAAATCTAGGACTTCACCTTGAAAACCTTTATCTTTAATAAGATTTATTTCTTCCTCCACAATTGAATTAAGAATATCAAATCTGTTGTTACTATTAGGAGAATTGGCAGAGATCTTACCCATAGCTTTCGTGGATTCTGAAACAGATTTGCTGGATAGAATAACATCATCAGCTGATGCAATAGCTTCATTAGAATCAATCTCCATATTCTTGTCCAGGTTTTCCATAGTATGAACTACCTGAACACCTTGATCCATACTCTTAGCTTTTAACATTCCAGAAACTGCTATCATTTCTTCAGAGAAATCCTCCCCTGGGAGGTGATAATCAACATCATTAGGTATAGGAATAGAATCAGTTCTTGGGATTGATACAGCCTCCTTGCTAACATTATTGCTCGGAACATTCTTACTGAAAGATTTCTGATTAAAATTTCTAAATGGTTTTTTCCCATACTTTACATGTATCCAAGGTCCATAATTGTCTCCTAACTTTGCTGTAGAATCGGTCAAATTCTCAAAACCAACTTTAGGATCTACAATATTGGGTTGGACTTTATCAGCGACAGCCATATTGACAGAATTTAAATTTCCATTTGAGCAGTTTGATTCCAGGTGATCAATCTTCCGACATTTGAAGCAAAAAGTTGGTAATCTCTCATATTCAATGTTTTGATAGAATTTGCCTAAGCTTCCCTCCACCCAAACACCTAGAGGAAGCTTTTCATCCAGTTTGACCTGAACGCAAACTCTCGCAAATTCTCTCCTCCCCCATTGGAACATATTTCCTTCAACCAAATATGGTTTCCCTACCATAGATGCTATTCTGCATACATTAATCTCATCCCAGCATTGTAACGGGAGATTGGGGAATCAGATCCACATTGGAGCAGTAATACCTTTGAGAGAATCAGGTGAAAAAGCTGGAGACCATTTGTCCATACCTACAATATTACCCTTCACATACCAAGGACCTGAAGATAGAACTGATTCTAAGGCAGCTGGTTCTTCAAAGGCACAGAGAATCCAACCCCTTCCTAACATAGTTAGATGAAATTTACCGAAAATTCCCCACTGCTTCCTCAGTTCTGTGCTAATGAAGTGAAAAGGGATGTTATCTCCGAAAATTTTCAGAACCGGGATTTCTGTAATCTGTTGGAATTATCCAATTCTTTGTCAGTATGAAGCTTAACTGTAGATCCATCTTCTAAAAAATCATTACCAAGATCAAGATTTGAGACATTGATGTTGGATTTCTTATTCCATGCGTTATTCACAACATAATTTGAACCCATCTTAATAGGTTCCAACAACTTTTCTTGAGCAGAGCAATTCCCAAGATCCCCGGCTTCACAAATTCTAGCCTTATGCAAATTTCTTCATCCACTAACCAGCCAAAGAAACTAGGTTTTTATGATGCAACTTAAATGAAAGTTCTATCTCACTGAAAAAAAAAACTCTCTTGAACCTTATATAAAGAACCTTTTAGTGATCGTCTTATTATGACTGTTGTTTCATAAGCTAAGAGTCCTCTGTAAACTTTTTCATGCCACCCTGACCAACTTAAGAGGAGCTACCAAAATTATATGTTGCCAAAGCCAATTTCATCCTTTGGAACAAATTGCAGGTTTGGACAGTACTTAGCAAAAAAAAAAAAAAAATTGCCAAAAAATGGGATAAGTTGCGAGAATAAAATTTGGCATTGAAGTTATGTTAAAAATGTATATGTAATGAAACATCAATTTTATAATAAGACATTGAAGTTATATGTATATAGATATATATATGAGTTTTTTTTAGTGATCTTGAAGATGTGAAAATGCGATCAGTCTAAGATATCTACAATAAGAATTTACAAGCCACAACTCCAAGAGCACTCAAGGCTTAAAATGAGATCTTGGATTGTTTGATCCTCTGAGAAACTAATAGTAGAAGATAAGGAGATTCAAAGCTCCATCTCATGGAAAGAAGTAGCAAAACAAAATCTTTTACAACATTATTGAAAGACCAAAAAAGCAGCAGTATTAAGTTGGGATCTCAGCCACTAATCACAAAAAGCCCCTTGAAGGAATCTGGGAGGCTAGCAGTTGTTCATAAAATTTGGATGATTTTATATACTAGAAAAAAAAACTAACTCCATAACGAGGGAAAGTAATTGCTGCAGAGCATGTAAATATTCAATGGTGTTCAGATCAGCATTGTTTGCTGACAGAGTAACAATTCAAGTCATCAAAAATCCAAATGGGAATTAATACTAGAAACCAAAACTAGAAACCAAAAGTACTGCAATATATTAAAATAATCCCCATCTTTGAAATTTTTCCCTGTAATTGGAAAATGAATAAAAATATATATATATATATATATATATATATATATATATATATATATATATATATATATATATATATATATATATATATATATATATATATATATATATATATAAGAAAATTCTTATAAGCCAGGAGAAAAAAAGAGCTCTGCTAGGGTTTTTTTCTCCCCGCCGCCTCCTTTTGGCTTTTAGCTCTTCCCGCCTCTCCTCCGGCAGTCGCCGGAGGGAATCTCCTCCTTTTTCTTTGCCTACCTCCTCCATGGAGCTCTCTGCCATGGACTTCCCCCCTTTGTCCTCACATGCAGGAGGTTCCTCTTCCTCCTTGGCTGCTCGGAACTGGAAGAACATTGTTGTGGATGCTGATCCTGTTTCCAAGGATCTACCGCTTTCCTTTCTCCCCTTGGAGCCTGAAGTTATTCCTTTTGCTGGGGAAAGACTTGTTAAAGGAGTTGAGAATTGGAACTTATGCCTGGTAGGATACTCGATCGGTAGGCGTCCTTACTATGAAGCTCTGTTAGGCGCTATCAGGAAAACTTGGACACTAAAAGGTTCGATGGAAGACTATGAAATGGCATGGTCAAAGGGGGTGTGGTTTTTTCTCGGGAGACCTTTTCTATTGCAGAAATGGTCGCCTAAGTTTCGACCCAAACGTGAAAACTTCACCTCCATACCCATATGGGTTAAAATCCATGATCTTCCTTTGGTCTGCTGGAACTCTGAAGGAATTTCTCGTATTGCTAGCAAGATTGGAATTCCGCTAGCCGTAGATGCCCTCACGGCACAGCGAACCCGTCTGACCTTTGCTCGTGTCTGTATTCAAGTCAATGCAGATGCTACTTACCCTGAAGAAATTCCGATTTCCATTGAGGAGGACGTTTTCAGCTTAAAAGTTCAGTATGAGTGGAAACCCTCTCCTTGTGAACATTGCAAATCCCTGGTACATACCAGCGCCTCATGTCCCTCCAAACCTGTGACTAATACCTTGAATAACTCTTCTGCGCCCTCTACTTCTAATGCACCTCGCGGAAGGAGTAAGAGCAGAAGGCCTCAAGGTAAGACTACCCCTTCCTCTGTTATCCCACCTACAACCCTTCCCTCTTCTGTCATTCTGTCTGAACAACAGCCCTTAATCACCAAGCCCGCCACTTCTACTCTGTTACCTCCTACGGTGCAGAATAACCCATCTGCATCTTCTCTGCCACCTATGCCAATTTCTCACCCTACCTTACCAGTTTTACCCGGCCCCTCATCTAGACCAGCTCCTGTCAACAATACCTTAGAGGACCTCCCCTCTAACATCCCGAATTTAAATTCGCCTCATGGTGATACTTCATCATCTACTTCCACTCTGCCCCAATACTCCACTTCTTCTCTTAAAGTTCAATCCCCAAATAAATTTGATGCCTTGAATTTAATTGAGGATGATAATGACTCTACTGCGGACGGTTCCAATCTTGCTCTAGACAATACTGCCAGAATCAGAGAAAAAGAGAAAGACAAAGAGGTTTGCCAACCTCCTTTGAGTAAGCCTAATAAGAATGCTAAGGGGAAGCAAGCCAAAAAAACCCCTGCTCATCTTCGCTAATTATGTCAGTTCCATCAATTGCCTGCTGGAATATTAGAGGTTTTAATAGTCCAGATAAGGTGTTTTGTTGCAAACGTCTGATGACTTCCTTCAAGTTAGACATGCTTTGCATATTGGAGAATAGGATTAACATCTCCTCTCTTCTCAGCCCTTATTTCTCTGAAGCCCATTCGATTTTTCCTGCTGAAAAATCTTGCCACAACTTCAATATGTCTGTCTCAGGCAGAATATGGATTAAATGGAACTCAACTAAGTTAAACTTCACCCCCTCTATTGTTTCCCCCCAGCTTATTTTGGGTCAGGTGGAATGTGGCTCCTCTCCCCTTTCATCCTATCTGTTATTTATGCTGACAATAGTAGAGATGGGAGAATACCCCTCTGGGAAACTATCAGGAGATGTGCTTCTTCTATCTCTTCTCCTTGGATCATTATGGGAGACTTTAATTGCTATAGATTTGCTTCTGAAAAATCAGGTGCTAATCCCCTCCCACACAGCTATCTGGGAGAACTGAATTCGGTGATTTTTGATGCTAATCTCACTGAACTTAACTCTGTGGGCAACGTTTTTACCTGGTACAATCAAAGACAAGCTAATCCTATTCATATTAAGCTGGATAGGATTCTTATCAATGATCACTGGTCTTCTTCTTTTCCCAACGCCTACTACTCGGTACAAGCTCCTTCTTGTTCCGATCATTGCCCAATAATACTACATTCGACTGAGGCTGATCCTTCACATCATCGTTTCCTTTTTAAGAATTTTTGGACCTCGATTGATAGTTTCTGGTATGTTCTGCTGGATGTTTTTTCAGCTGCTGCTAAAGGTAATCCTCTTGCAGATTTCTGTGCTAAGCTCAGGTTGTTTAAAAGAAGTCTTAAACTTCAATCCTGGGCCAACTCAAATGCTATTCAATCTCAATTAGACTTGCTGCACTGTAAGCAACTCCACTGTTTACAGATGATAGACTTGGATCCTCTTAATGTTGCCCTCAATAGCAACCTTAAGAACATTAATCACCAAATTTCAGAGCTCTCTAGTTATCATGCCTCTTGGGTGATTCAGAGAGCCAAGACTTCTTGGCTCTCTCAGGGTGAAGACGATCTCAAGTTTCTTTATGCTAAAATTCGTCGTAGAAGAGCTATGAATAACGGTGCTATCAATTTGGCTGCTTCTTCCAGCTTGAACAGATCGGAGTTTATTTCTGGAATCACTAACCATTTTCACACTCTTTATAACCCTTCCCCCTATGAGGATTTGAATATGGAATACTTTCCCCTTGGTAATACTTTACATCCTGCTCTTGCTGCTTCACTTACGGTCTCTGTCTCTAATGATGAAATTAGGGGTTCTGTCTTTGATGGTGCTGCATCATCATCTCCTGGACCTGACGGATTCAATTATCACTTTTACAAACGGAGCTGGCATATTATTGGACCTTTGGTTTGCAAAGCTGTCAAATATTTTTTTTCCAAGGGTCTTCTACCTGCTGGCATTAAGGCCACTGCTTTAGCTTTAATTCCTAAAAATAAACATGCCTCTTCTTTTGCAGATTTTAGACCCATTGCCTTGTGTAATGTGATCTATAAAATTATCTCCAAAATTCTTGCATCTAGATTAAAACCGATCATGCCTTTAATTATTAAAGATACGCAAGCTGGCTTTATCAATTCTAGAATATCTACGGACAACATCATTTTAGCACAAGAAATTCTCTCTTTTACTAATAAAGGAAAGAATAATTTGTTCTGTGCCAAATTTGACATTCGTAAGGCTTTTGATACGGTTTCAAGGGAATTTGTTTTGGCTAGGCTTGAACAGAAAGGAATTCCTGCTCTTTTCATATCATGGGTTAAGGCTTGCATTTGTGATGTTAACTTCTCTGTTATTGTTAATGGGTCTCTTGAAGGTTACATTTCATCCTCGGCTGGTTTAAGACAGGGCTGCCCATTAAGCCCTTACCTTTTTTGTTTTGTGATGGATGCATTCTCATCTCTCATTGACAGCAGTCCTTTTATGGGGGCTCATTTTGGGAATTTTAAAATTAGTCACCTGCTATATGCGGATGACCTTCTCGTGTTTGGTGAGGCATCCCCTGCTAATTGTGACATTCTGATGCAAAATATATCTAAATTCTCTAAATCCTCTGGACTTTTTATGAATTTGGATAAGAGCTCTATAATGCTTCCCAAACACCTTAACAATGACAATTCTACTTGTAGGTCACTTGGCCTTACCTACAGGGAGATCATTAACTACCTTGGTATCCCTATCTCTTTTAAGAGGATTAAAATTGCTGACTTTGCCCCTCTTATGGAAGAAGTATCCAGGAAGCTCTCTGGTTGGAATGCTAGCCTTCTCTCATTTGCTGGCAGACTTCAATTTTTGAAGTTTACCCTCTTAAACTCAATTGCATATTGGATAAGAGGCTCTATTTTACCTAAGGCTGTTATTAAATTTGTTAGAAGGATTGCCTCAAAATTTCTGTTTTTTGGAGATATTACTGCGGCAAAAAAACTCCACCTTGTTGCTTGGGACACTGTCTGCAAACCCAAAAACAAGGGTGGTCTGGGTCTGCCTAGCATTCCTGCTCTGCAATATGGGTATAACTGCTCCTTAATCCATAGACTATATACTCGTAAATCCCCTTTGGCTGACTGGATTTTTATGATATATTGTTCACCTTGGAAGCCTCCTGATAATAAGGCTACTAAATTCTGGAAAGCTATCTGCACAACTGCTCTTGATTCCAAGGTTAACTGGACCCATTATGTTACACCATCTTCCCCTGTTCTTTTGTTTGGGATTTTTGGTGTAACAAAAATAGAATCGTGGATTTGCTTTCTTTGCCCAGTTATTATAACTATATTCCTGTTAGCAGTTTTATTGTTGGAGACTCTTGGCATCTCCCGATTAACCTTTCTAGTGAGGCTGTTAATCTCATAAGCAGTATTTTTATACATGATATTTCTCGGGATTGTCTGGTTTGGAAAACGGATTCTGGTAGAAAAGCTAAATTCAAAGATTTTGTTTCAGATTTTATAAAGTTCTATCGAATTGCCAATGGGATTGCTTTATATGGCACCAAAAGCATTCTCTTAGGTTCTCGGTTTACACCTGGCTTTCTTTAGTAGGTGGCCTTAAAACTGCAGTAGAGCTTAAAAGGAGAAATATAGATGTGGATATCCATTGTTCGTTATGCCATAGCTATCCGGAATCCACTGGTCATCTGTTCTTTGACTGCTCATACTCTCATTCAGTTATTACTACTCTTATCCCTGAATGTGCCTCGATTTTTCTTAGACCCAATCTTCTGCAGTTGTTTGACTGGGTGAATGACAATCCCAGTTATGATACTCGAACAAAAAGGCTTAAATACCTAACTATTAGCTGCACTTTATACTTTATTTGGAGAGAAAGGAATGAAAGAAGATTTGCTTTGACTGCTGCTTCCTCTACTTTTGTGTGTGGGAAGATCAAAAAGGCGATTTTGGCTAAAGCCTTTAAATGGAGAGATGCTCATTTAATACAGGATCGTTTTTAAGGAGCTGCACAATTTTTATCAATTGGTTTTCCAGTTTTTTTTTAGCTTATATGATTTTCTGTTTCTATTGGAGGCTTCTGTGGAGTTATTGGATGCGTCCCGCTGGGGTTTTGGAGCTGGGGGCAATGATGCTCAATTGCTGGGCTGCTCCCAGGATGGCGGTGGTTTGCAACCACTGCAATTGGACGGCAACATCTGCAACCGGGAGCTCTGATATTATCTGGCTTCAGCAATTGGTTTTCAACACTGAGCCCAACTATCACAGCTACCATTTTTTTTTGTGTGTTTTTCTTTTTGACATGTGTAAATTTTGTGGCTGACATAGTTCTGAGGTGTTTTTTCACCTCTTTTTTCTTTTCCTACACATGTAACTAGTTTTTTTCTTATCAATGAATGGGCTTTTGCCCCTAAGTTTCCCAAAATATATATATATATATATATATATATATATATATATATATATATATATATATATATATATATATATATATAATATATATATATATATATATATATATTATCAATTATATTATCAATTTGATATTGGAAAAGAAATTATGTATGCATCCAGTTTTATGAATAAAAAGAGTTAAAATTGAGAATTCTTAAAAACTAACCATTAGAATAAGTTTTCAATTTTTACAAAAAAAAAAAAAAAAAATGTTCCAGATTTGTCACTCCCTTGGAAGAACTTTACAAACTCTACATACAAGCGAGCAGTAACAACTTCTGTTCTCTTCATATTTCAAATCATCATAATTAAGCAAGTTAACAAAGAAAATATTTTTTAAATCTATTTTCCAAAACCTAGAAAAGCTCAATTTTAATTGTGATGGATAAAAGTGGAAAATTTTACATTCTTTTTGGCTACTTCCTCTTCACGCTGCTTCAGGAATGACTTCTTTTGAGTGATGGAGAAGAAGTTAGCTAAGCTACATTATGTAATTAAGAGAAAAAGTTACATTGAATACATCCCATATAACATATTGACTTCAAAACATGAACATAGGGATCAAGGTCTTGAAATCTCTATGAAGCAATACAATTAAACAAATTTTAGTGTGGATTGGGACTAATTTTCTTTCTATTGAGAATCTTATCATAGAAATCAGCAAAAGCATTGAGTGGGAGAGTAATGTGTCAAAATTGATGTCTAAAATTGAAGCCTCCAAATAAATATTTTTTTAGACACTTTAATCAATATGGCGTAATATTAATGTTGTAAAGAGATTTCTTTCTTGTGTAAAAATGATATATTTCCAATCAAAATGTTTACTAATTGTGAGTGTAAATAAAGATCAATCTAATATTTATCCAGTAACCCAAGATTATGGATGGGCCTTTGAAGCTATTGACTTTACTTAGACTTGTGAATCTCTATATCTTAGCATTGGAGAGGCAACCTTGTCTATGCCTTCATTTATCTCATAGATTATTATGTTGATTGAGCTATCTTCCTTCTATAGAAGGGACTAAGACTTCATTTGAGACGGCTTTCTTGCTGCTTCTTAAAGCAGCTTTCTAGCACATAAATTAATTTTTTTGTGCGAAAAAGACACTTTAAGAAGCAATAAAAAAGCCATCCCAAATGAAATCTAAGTAGTGTCGGTGGATAAAAAATAGTAGCATTGGGCTTGTTGTCACAACATAAGTCTAAAGAATAATAAGCTAGCTGGCACACAGTCTATGCTTACTATCTTGCACGTCAAGTGTGAAGTTGTTTTTTTAAATATATGGATCAAATCTCGTAATTGCTTCTTAGAAAGTTATTTTTAAATAAGAAATTCATAAGCTTAAGCTTAATCATATGGGCTTTTAAATAGATGCGACAATCGTTTTGATGCTTGTCAAAAATAAATGAAAATATTTATTGGTGTTTACCTTGATTAAGATCCTTTGAGAAATAACCTAAGCATTAAACACAAAATTATGATGATAATTTGTTAAACATAAATAAAGAAAAACTAGAGAATTTTTCTTATCCATTACTAGTGAGTTATGAATGATCATCGTTTAGCTCAAATGGATTCCTTAGAATTACTAACATAAACGCAACTCAACTTGATCTGTTGGTTGGGAGCTTTAGCCATTAACCATTACTAGTGGGTTATGAATGACCATGGTCCACAATTGTGATGTGTGTGTGAGTTTGACTTAATTGGCCTAAACAAGAATACTAACTTAGCATGCAATTTTCCGTTTGAGCGAACTCATATTTGATATCGAGTGAATGATGCTACAAAATGGTTTTGATATTTTTATTATAGATATATATATTATGGCTGAATTAAATCATTTAGCAGTTCTCAGCTAAGCAAATAATTTTGCTAATAAAAAACTATCACACTGACATGCCTAAATTTTGTTAGTCTTTTTTATTACTTTGACAAAAGATAATTTTCATTTTGGCTTCAAACGTGGAAATATTAGCAGCCATTTACTTCCTACTCAATATTTTGATGCATTTAATTTTCGTCAAAAGAATCTGTTGTAGTTTTTTTCGTCAATCTGTTCAAACTTTCCGATGATGATGCCGCTGAGAAGCAGTAGACTTGGATTCAAATGCTTAAAATATAGCAATTTAGAAGGATTCAAATTGAGATCCGCACTAAAAAACCGAGGAGTTCGGAGAAATCTATACGTGTAAAGCAGCAGGAAATGAGTTCGAAATTGAAAGCTGTTTCCTTCCCCTGTAATCAGTCCGCCTATTTCGCGCCAGTTCCGCTTCCGCTTCCGCTTCGACCGTCGATTGAGCGTCCTCTACTTCACCTATTTCGCGCGCCACTTTCGCATCGGGGCTTCATCTTCACCTATACATGTAAAGAGGAAATGAGTTCGAAAATTGAAATTAACATCTTCAACTGCAATCACCTGAGTCCTCCAATTTCCCGTGCGCTACCTTCTCCGATCTGTAATCGAGCATCTTCATCTACAGCATTGAGCTTCATCTTCTTCACTTATTTTATCAATTTCATCTGCAATCGAGTATTCTCTCCGATCTCCACCCCCACCGAAAACCTACCTTCGCCTCTTTTCACTTCCCAAAATGTTCATCGCCGCCGCTTCTGCTTGCACCGTCACAATGGTCCGGCTGCTGCATTCTTGTGAGAAATATCTGCAGGAGACTCCACTCAAGTTACCCTCCTCTCGGAAATACCTGAATCAGGCTCCAATCAAATTACCCGCCTCTCCATTTAGTCCTTCTAGCATTTATCTCAATTCTCCCACATCCAAATATCCTTTCTTTCCAATGGTTGTCCGTCCCTTGATCACTAACCAAAAACCCTCTGTCACCATTATTCCACCCAAGACTAAACACCGATCATCCGGCGAGCTGGTGAGAATTCGTTGTAGGTTCGGTGGCAAGTTAATGCCACTTCTTAAAGACGGTGCTCTACACTACCTGGGTGGACGAACGTATATAACAGATTTCCGCCGAGATACCACGCTCCAAGAGTTGTATAACAAGATGAAAGATATTTATGGCGGACCTGCTGTCATCCGGTACAAACTTTCTGATCAAAATCTAGGCACTCTCGTCTCCGTCTTATCTACTGAAGATTTTGAAAATATGTTGGACGAATATGACTGCCTCATAGAGGCCCCCGAAGGTCCATACGCCAGGCTTGAAGTCTTCCTCTTTCCCCCGTCCGATAAGGAGAACTCTTTGGTTGTGTTCAATGATGTGACATTCAATGACAGGGTTGAGGAAATCAATGGAGCAACTACAGCTGATCGAAAAGGTATGACTATATTATTTTCTTCTTCTATTGTTGCTTTGACTTCTTTTAATCCCTCTTTGAAATATTTTTTAGGAAATAACAACACTTCAAGGCTGGCTACTCATTCAGATATTAATGAAGAAAAAAATGTGGACCACCAAATAGGCAATTCACCATATGATATGCCTTATATTTCTCCAACTTACAATGAATCTCATCATGTTCATTACAGTATGCCCTTTCCTTTTTCTATGAGCCCTGAACCTCAACCGGTAAATATGATTACCCTTCCTAAACAATCTTACATAATTACTTTTGTTTATTCACATGCTAAAATAATGGTAAAACTCTAATTCTTTTGCAAGATTAAATAATGGAAATAAGTTAAATTTCACAAAGCCTAATAAAATGTAATTCTTATTTAGTATGTATTTTTCATACTTAGACATTTTATGGAGCTTTAGTAAATCATCTGAAGCCTCATCTTATGTGTTCTTTGCAGCAAAATCATCAATTTCATCAAGAAAGATTACTCGAGATATCTGATTTAATAAATCAAGATCCTTGGAATATTCCGGGTCCCTCAAATAATGCTTCGTATTTTGGACATTTTAGACTTACACAAGGTTTGTATATTTATGTATAGAAGTAATAAGTTTCAAGTATCAATATCTAATTTTTATTATCATAATTTTAAATAAAAATATATTGATACAATTTTTTTTATATTTGATTATTTAGACTCAAGCACTAATGAAGCAGATGAAGATTTTCAAAATCTTATTGAACTAGTTGAGTCGGTGCTTCGCCTTGAGGTTTGTGTGCTTTTTCAACCGAATCTATTTTGATAAGTCGAGTTTCACATTGGTGTTATCGCTCCTTTGTTTCATTTATTTTATCTTTTGGTCTTTTTGGTATTACATATACTATTAGGCATATTCAGCATATTTAGATTGAACATCAATGTTTTTTTTTTTAATTTTTTTAGTTACTTTAGTTTAAATATAAGTATTTAGCTTTAAAGATTATTTATCATTTTTTAAAATACTAAAGAATTTAGAGCTTGAGGATTTGTGAGAATTTGGTTCTATATATCAATTTAATAACTTGATAGAGCGGATCATATATTGCCATAAAGAGAATGTACGATAGATATTTATATATCAATTTTTTATATTTTGATACAAAGACAGATGACCTACCTTTCAAATAAAATTATGAAAATAATTTTTTTTTTTTGGTAAAAAAAATACCATCAAATAAAAATTATCCTGCAATATGCCAGAAAGATTAAATTAGATAATATATGAAAAAATTCAAATTTTAATATTAAAAAAATTATTTATAAAATATAGATGAATAATTTCATTATCAAGTTATAAGATTGATATATAATATTTTATTAGATATTGAACTTATATTTAGCCTTTTTACTAGCTTTCATTTTTTTTATCTACAAATTTCTTATACAAGCTTCTCTTAAAATATAATTGATATTAGATTCTAAGAGATTTTATTTCTAAATTCACTTAATAATTTAACTTTTATTAAAATTAAAATTAAAATTAAAAATACTCATATATAAAATATAATTTATATTTAATTTCAAAATTTTTTATGATATTAAATTACTACAAATATAATTTATTTTAATAATATTAAATTACATCATAATTATAATTTTAGAAAAATAAAATAAATAAATTGGATTTCTTTTTGATAAATTGAGGACAAAGCTTATTCATTTATTATGAAGAATAATTTCAAAGTCATAAAAAAAAAAATACAACTGAATACATTAAAGAGAACTGCCCATATTATCATTAAGAGGCATATAATTTTTGGTAAGACTTCACTTAATCCTTTATTCAAAATGTTATTCATACTTTACTCGGCATAATTTTCTACTTCCTTGATTTTTTAATGTATATCTTTATAAGCTCTGGGGCTTATTGGCTTGCTAAAATATAGAAGTAAATCAAGCAAACTGGTTAGAATAGTAATATTTTTTAAATTAACTTATTCCAAGTGTCATGATTATTTTGCATCAACTAACACTTTAGCTTATTTTCTTCTCAAAACCTCCTATAAAATAAATACAATTAATTTTCTCAAAAACTAGCTTTATTGTAAGATGGAAGATATCTATGGTGGACCTCGATAGCTTCATCTCCCTCTCAACTGCTGAAGATTTGGACAATATGTTGGATGAATATGACTTCCTCTTAGAGGCCAGCCTCTAGATGTGAGCATGCAAGGTTTCAAGTCTTCCTCCTCCTCTCGTCCAATAGAGAGAACACTTAGGCTGAGTTCAACAAAGCGACTTACATTAACAACATGATGAGTTACGTTGAGAAAGTCAATGGAGCAACTAAGGCTAACACATGCAAAAATATACAGGGAAGACAACATAGAAGTTGCCACCTTTACGCTACACATAGATGCCGAAAGTGATGAGAATGGTATGCCTCTTGTCATTTTCTCCTTCTACTATTGCTTTGGCTTCTTTTAATTCATCATTAATAGACTTTTTATAGAATGCAAATACTTCAATGTCGGAGCATAAGAGTTTTTCACCTCATTTAAATATTAATGAAGAAATAAATGCGCATCTCAAATAGTCAATCTGCTATGTATTGTGCCTTATGTTTCACCAACTTACAAAGAGTCTCATTAGGTTCATTACATCACACCCTCTTTTTTTATTATGACTCATTAACCTTATTTAACTAGTAAATATGATTACTCTTCCTCAATGCTCTTATATAACTTTTGTTTATTCACATGCTTAAATAATGGAAAAACTTTAATTCTCATGCTAAAATAATGGAAAACATAAATCTCACAAAACTTCGTAAAATGTAATTCTTAGTTACTATGTATTATTCATGTACTTTGACATCTTATGGAGTTTAAGAAAATCCTCAGAACTCTCATCATGTGTGTTATTTGTTAAAAAAAATATAAATCAAGCAGAGAAAAATTTCTTGAAATATCTGATTCAAACTCAATATTAAAAATTAGGATCCTCGGAATGTTCTTGGTTTCTCAAACAATTATTCATTTTTTGGGCATTTTAGACTTATAAAAGGTTTGTATATTTCTTTATAGGAGTAATAAGTTTCTAGAATTAACATCCAATTATTATTATTATTATTATTATTATTTTAACTTAAATAAAAATATACTGATATAATTTTCTTATGTTTGAAGTAGACGATGATTTTTGTTATCTTGTTAAACTAGTCAAATCAATGTTTCAATCACCTTAAGATTTGTATTTTTACTATTTTCACTTGAGCAAATGAATTTGCTCAAACATTGTATGATGTGGTTTTGATCTCTGTGGATAGCTTGAGCTCTCACAATGGTGCTCTATTAGGTTGCCAAAAAATTGAGTTAAATATCCCACTGTCACATATATTTTATCTTTTTGTCTTATTGAGTATTCAACTAATTTTCGGTTTAAACATAACATAAGGTTAAACAATAAGCTGCATTCATTTTAGCATTACAAATAAATCATACATATTCTGATTGAGCGTCAATACTTTCTTATTTGGTTTGTTACTTTTGTTTAAATATAATAATTTAGTTTTGAAGATTATTTCTCATTTTTGTAGATAATGAAGAATTGAGACCTTAAGGAGTGGCGAGAATTGAGTTATGGAACCTTTGGAACAGTCAGGGGCGAATCCAGCTTCTTTTTTCAGGGTGGGCAAAAAAAAAATTTTGTGGGGGATGGGCAAAGATGCTTAGGATTGATTAAATGAGGGCAAAAAAATTTTTTGAGAGGGGGCAAAATACCCAAAATATCTCACTAAAATAAAAAAAAAATTTTTTTTGAGGGGGGCATTTGCCCCCCCCCCCCCTCAACTAAATGGGGATCCGCCCATGAGAACAGTGTATCATGGTAAATGGAGAGGATCATATGTTGCAATAAAGATGATCGATATGTGTTAGATATTTTGCTATAATCTTTCAATGCAATAACATATGGTTTGCATTTTAAATGCGAAAGATTGTTTTTTATGTTATTTAGTTAACTTTCTCATTAAATCTTGTTTACTAAATCATTGTCTTTCATATTCTTAGAGGGCTGACTTATGCAATGAGGCCTTTCATGCTTGCTAACTTGTGCAACCTCAACACTGTGACATGTTATGTTATTGCTCGAGATGGCTATGAGGGATCTTTTGTAGGCTTAACTAAATTTATAGTTAATTGTTCACTACAAAATGTTGTTACAAGCAATACATGTTCATTGTTTCAATATAATGCTTGTAGCACCATAAATTTTTTTTTGTTTCATACTCTTATATTATAAAACTTAAAAAAAAAAAAAAAAGTTTGCAATTTTTTGAATATTAACTAAAATAGTGTATGAGATTTGATTTGAAAAAAAACAACAAAGAAAGCTTTCAAACAATAATTGATGATGAAATTTTTTAGTTGTTAGTGAAATATTTTGAAATATATGAATTATTTAAATTAAGAAGATCACCACATTTGAAATACTTTAGAGGTGTTAAAACACCTATGGCTCTCTTAACTTCTATAAAAGCAATAACATGTTTTTAAAAAGTTTATAGAACAGACTTAATGAAAGAAGGAAAATAACAATTGAACTTTAAGAAACTTCCAGAACTTTGATAACTTTAGAAAAGTTTTTGGACATATTGGGTTATATAAATTGAATGATTGCTAAGAAATTTTCAATCCAATAGAGGAAATTAGTTGGCAACTGTAGCAGAATATTAATAATAGAGATTTTACAAAGATTTCTTTATTTTTCTTTGAAAAGTAAGAATGATTAGCTATCATTATTTTGCTTGTAAGTGTAAAAATTATTCTTCAGGATTTGTTATTGATTAAAGTGGATGGTTATCATTTAATCCTAATGTGATGTTGCATTGAAGCTTTTTATAGCTAAGAGAAGAAAGTAGGTGCTATTCTTGGTGAGCCCCCCCCCCCCAAAAAAAAAAAAAAAACTCATATCAAGATTTACTCTAGTTTTAAATTGCTAGGGAAAAATATAATTCAAAGAAATGCATGCATGATTTTATATTTAGGCTTTGTTTGTGACACATTTTTTATTATTTTTTAAAGCAACTTTCAAGTACAAAAAATTTTTGAATTAGAAATTTTTGTACTAGAAAGCAACTATGGAAAATAATACGAAAGTTGTCACAAACAAAATCTTAATCTATTATAACTCTTTTGCTAATAGAAACCTCTTGAAAATAACTTTAGATAAAATATGAGTCTTTGAGAGATTCTTAAAGAGCTATTTCGAAAAAAAATTGATCAATTTAATGCAGTTTATGTCGATCATTTCCCATTGGTCAAGCTTACTCTTAAGTCTCTAAGAAGTATGCTATTGTAAAAGGTAACTAATTAGTTTAGATTAATTATGTATGGCTTAGAACTCTATTTTCTAAAGAGTTTATGTATGGAGAAAATAACTGTTAATTTTTACTCAAAATATTTTAAAGAAAAGGTGTAAAAAAGTAAGTAATCTTGATTGTATGCAGGTGACGGTGTTCAGAGGGGACCGTTATTGACGGGCAACTTTATGTTTTATGTATTGCATATGTGTTGCTTATAACATTGACATTTGTAGAGATGGTTTGGTTAGGCTTTTAAAATGATGGTTTTATTCACATTTTATTTTTTATTAAATCAAAAGTATTATATATAGAGTATTTTGAAGGTGTTGTAGATTTTTAAATTTATATTAGTTTTTAGAGTTTATTATTTGCTAAAAATTTGTATTTAATAATATTATTTTTTATTTCGTCATCTAGTTCTGTGATGTCTTCGAATCTAAATTAGAGGAATTATTCATTTATCCTTTAAATAAATAACAATCAGAGCTATCTAATGTCATCTATCAGTAATAAATTGTACAACAGATTTTATAATTTAAAACATCAATGTACACATATGTATTCATTCCCAAAAGTCAAAATATGTGTTATTACAATATACCAACCTTAAGGAAATATCGTCCCCGACATTTCCCTTAAGGATTCGGGCATAACATCGAGATAAACCAAATTCATACAATCAAAAATTAAATCAAAGAAAATACAAATCAAAGCTCATCAAAAAATTATACAGTCATACAGTTCATTATATCACATGTCATTCAATTATGCGTGTAACTTATGCACCTTAAACAACCCATTCTACCCAACTCTCAATCAAATCTTACAACTCTGGTAATAATCAATTCTTCCAACAACTATGCTCTGATACCAATTATGATGTTCCAAAATCTAAATTGAAAGAATTATTCATTTATTCTTTAAATAAACAATAACTAGAGCTATATAATATCATCTATCAGTAATAAATTGTACAACATATTCTATAATTTAAAACATCAATGTACACATCTGTATTCGTTCCCAAAAGTCAAAATATGGGTTATTACAGGTTCAACCCCGATTTGATCGATTGAGTCGATCGAACTGTGAACCCCTCCTTCTTATGATTCATTGTACGGTACTATTTTAACAACCTTGGTTCCAGCACTATATCGAACACCCTTCTCTGGCACAACACTGTGCAAAGTAATCCTATAGTCCCGCACTCCTTGCATGAAAAGCTGATTGCTTGCTTGCGTGAATTCCAACATATAAGAATAATGGGTGAGAGGGCCTACACCAAAACTGATTTTTTTAATAACTTTTTCACAACCAAAGGGTACATCCATTGGAAGCTAATAAACAAAAGAAAAACATTTAATTAAATTGAACTTATTATTTAATATAAATGTTAAGATTTTGTATAATAGTAATTAGTTGTCAAAATAACATTTTCTTATAAAAACTTTCTACTTAAAAACCTGATTTTTTTAATATTATATGCTAATCATCTCGTGTCTCCCGATTAGCCTTAACTAAAAGTTCTCTTTTGCATTAGAGGGGTAATTATCCATCTGTGCTTATACGTATGAGAAATTTAGAATCATATCTTAAAATTCTTGCAAAATGATAATAAGATCATTATCATCTTATTTGATGTTTCATCAGCCTTATGAAAATTTGACTCGACACAAACTCCCTTAGATGAGATTAGCTCAAATTTTGAGAGCCCACAAATATAAGGATGCATTTTGGAGAAAGTTAAAGATCATGAAAAATAATTATATTTTGAAGAGGAAGGAAAATAATTTTTAAAGCAAAAAAATGGATTTCATTGTGAAAATCTATGAATTCGAAGAAAATTCATTTATGGAGGATAACAAAGAGACTGTTGAAGCCCGACCGACTGTGATAAAAGAGAAAGCTTTCAACATAATGAATACAACAAAGGTACGCGGGAATTCTATGTGGAATTTATTTCAATTCATTTCATATCTAATTTGAGTATCCATAATTCTACAGGACTTGGCTGACGTGTAACATGTGGTTGTAAGCTGAGTTTGAATATGTGGCTGTAAATCGTCTGTTATATAGCTCATCTTTTACTACCTGTTTTGCACATGGGTTGTTACACCCCCTCAAACTTGAGCTTCTACTGGTTGAAGCTGGAGTTTGTCTCGCAAAAGATGAACCCTTGGTCCAGGTAGATTCTTTGTGAAAATATCTGCAATTTGGTCTACTGTTGATATGTGTTGTATGGTGAGATCCTTGGAGATGATGTGATCTCGAATGAAATGGAGATCTATTTCAATGTGCTTAGTTCTTACTCTGAGGATGGGGTTGTTGGCTATGGATATTGCTGATGTGTTGTCACAGAGTATCTGTGTAGGAGTAATAGTTTGAATATCCAAATCCTGTAACAATCTCCTTAGCCAAATAACCTCTGATGATGCTATTGCCAGAGCTCTATACTCTGCTTTCGTCAAAGCTCTTACCACTATTTTCTATTTTTGAACTTTCCAAAGAACTTGTGATGTACCGAGAAAGAAATAATGGCATGAAATTGATCTCCTATCTGTTTGATCGCCACCCGAGTCTGCATCTAAAAATGCTTTGAGATTTAGATTTGAACGAAAAATTTTGATGCCCAGATGACTAGTTCCTTTGAGGTATCGTAATACGCTCTTGATCATTAGAAGATGTATTTCTGTAGGTGTTTACATGTACTGAAAAATTTGATTTACAGCAAAAGCAATGTCTGCTCTGGTAAAAGTGATATATTGTAGATATCCAGCTAGCTTTCAGTATGTTGTGGGCTATGGGAGAGGTTTTGAGGTGTTCTCTGAGTTAGTTTTTTTGTTGGAAGTGGGGTTGATATTGGCTTACAGTTGATCATACCGGATTCATTTAGGAGTTTGATAATATAGGGTTGTTGATACAAAATGTACCCTTTTTCAGTTTGTACAAATTGAATGCCAAGAAATGTAGAGATGGGTCCCAACTCTTTGAGCTAAAATTTGGTGTGTAGTTGTTGTAGTAATTGTCGGATGTAAGTGGGGTTGTCTCCAGTAAGGAGTATGTCATCTACATAAATGAGAAGGTATGTGTGTGTGTGTGTGTTCAGTTTTATGAAGTAATAGTGATGGATCGGCTGAGCTATGTATAAATCCTAAGGCTATTATGTGATTGGAGAATGTGGAATACCATTGCCTAGGCGATTGTTTTAAGTCGTAAATAGCTTTGTGTAGTTTGCAAACCAGATGAGGATCATGTGAGTCTTTAAAGCCTGAGAGCTACTGCATATAAACTGTGTCATCCAATTGTCCGTTAAGAAAGGCATTTGAGATGTCTAGTTGATGAATTATCCATTGATGATGAATTGAAAGAGATGTGAGAGCTCTAATGGTTGGCATTTTTACTACCGGGCTAAAAGTTTCTACATAGTTTATGCCATACTCTTGAGTATGACCCTGAGCCACTAATCTTGCTTTATGTCTGACTATTAATCCGTTTGCATGTCGTTTGGTTTTAAACGTTCAACGACAACCTAAGATTGGTTGATCAGTTGGAGGAGGTATCAATGACCACGTGCCTTGCTATTGTAAAGCCATGAACTCTTCTGACATTGCTTTTCTCCAGTGTACCAATTTGTAGGCTGTGGTGAATGAAGTAGGATCTGTGGAGGGATTGAGTTGATGAAGTAGGTTGAGGATTTGTTTTGGTTTAAGATTACCTGTTTTGATATCTGGTAATCATGGGATGATGAGATTGTGGTGGTGGAGCTGAGGGTATACTTGATGGGGCTGGTGGTGTTTGATGAGTAGATGTAGTGGGTGATATAAGTTAAGGGGAATTAGTTATCAGAATTTGAGTCTGAGTGGTAGCGTTAGGATATATATGGTTTGATCTGAGGTAATTATTTGGGGAGTGGGTCTATCAGGTGGGTTTGAGATGGGAGGTGAAATTGGTTGAAATTTTATGGGTGGGGTTGAGGTATGTGAAGGAATTAGAAAGATGGGTGGTATATGAGAGTTGTTTGGAATTGTTGATGTAGATGTTGTTGGTGTAGCCATTGGGAAGTCTGATTCATTGAAAACAACATGTCTTGGAGTTATTATTTTGTTTGTTGAGAGATTGAGAAAGTGATATCCCTTATGAGCTGTTGAATAACCGAGAAACACACACTGAGGTGCTCTGGGAGAGAATTTATTGAGAGAGTGATGCCTTTGCCAAGGAAAACAAGAACAGCCAAATACCCTGAGATGATTGTAACTAGGATGTTTGTTATATAGTATGTAATGTGGAGTTATCATTTTGGTAGCTCTTGATGGTGTGCGATTTATAAGATGTACAATAGTGGCTAAATCATACGTCCATAGAGAGTGAGGAATGTTTGCTACCATAAGAAGAAGTGTTCTTGTTGTTTCTATAAGATGCCCATGCTTGCGTTCTGCCATGCCATTTTAATCTAGTGTGTAAGGACAGCTTAGCTGATGAGCTATGCCATGAGAACTGAGGTAATTACCAAATTTTGTGGATGTGTATTCTCCACCTCCGTCTGTTCTTAGTATTTGTATATTTTTATTTGAACTGATTTTTAATGTATATATAAAATTGTTTAAACTTATGTATTGTTTCAGATTTTGTGATCATTGGAAAAAGCCATGTGTAGCGAGAATAGTCATCGATGAACAAAACATAGTATTTGAATCCTTGAGAAGTAACAGGTGCCGGACCCCATACATCGGAGTGGACTAACTCAAATGAGCTATGAGTTTTACTACTAGAGATAGGAAATGGTAACTTGTGGCATTTAGAAGCCTTATAGGAATTACAAAATGGTAAAGAGGTAGAAATTCTAAGGTGTGGGTGCTTTATTGAGATCGCCTGAATTGATGCTTGATGCGGGGTGACCCAGTCTATGGTGCCAGAGATTGGTGGATGATCTTGCATGAAAGGCTTGATGAGATCGGACTAGATATAGTCCTTGTTGACTTCTTCCTTGAAGAAGCACCTTCTGTGTTGTTTTGTCCTTTATTTTAAATCCATAAGAGTCAAATTTGATAGTACAATTGTTGTCATTAGCTAAATTCTGAACCGAAAGCGAGTTATGAGATAGAGATGGTACATGAAATATTTTTGAAAGTTTGATTTTACAGTTTGGGGTTGGGAATATCCCTATGCCTGTGTGTGAGATGGGGAGAGTTGATCCGTTGCCAATTGTGATTTGGTCATTTCCTTTGTATTTTGCCAGTTCTTGAATTTGTGATATGTCTGATGTGAGATGGGAAGAGGCTCCTGTGTCAAGAAGCCAGTTGTTTTGGTTCGATTCTGTGTTTGCTAAGGTGTCATTGGGGTCAGTATTAGCTAGTAGAGCTGTGGGGTTTGGTTGTGGTTTTGAGGGAATGTAAGATAGATTTGTTCTGTGCCAACAGTTATAAGCCGTTTGACCCATTTTCCACAAATTTGGCATTGAACAGAGGGTCTTTTAGTATTTGAGTTGGTTGTATTGGGAGCACCTGTAGAGTTTGAGTTACGTCCTCTTCCTCTACCATGACCCCTACAAGTGTAAAAAGCCATATGAGAATTTGATTGTTGTTTTTGTGTTTCTGAGTGAATGTTAATCTCTTCACTACTCAGTAGTGCGTAGAGATCATCCAGTTGTATTGGTTTCCAGTTTGGTGCGTATGGCAGTTTTGAATGATTGGAAAGATGCTGGAAGGCCATTTCAGGATGTATAACACTATATCTTCAGATTCCATATGACATCTGGTTGCTTCCAGTTGATCTACTAGAGTTTTAATGTGGGTTAGAAATTGAGTGATATTGCCAGAACCCATGGATGCATTGTGAAGTTCGTTCTTGAGTTGAATAACTCTTGAACGATTGGTTGATTAAAGTCTTTTCTTGAGAGTGGTCAATATTACATTAGATGAATCAAGATTTATAATGTGATGGAGAATTGTGAGAGAAATTGTAGAATATAGGGCTACACATATGTTTTGATTTATCAGTTTCCACATGGTGTAGTCTTTATTTAGGGTAGATTGATTCGACGCATCTAAAACGAATTGAGAGGGACATGGTACATTTCCATCTAGAAACAAAAGAAATCCATTTGCTACCAGTATCTTGGCTATTTGAGATGACCATAGGGGAAAGTTGTCTACAGTTAACGATGAAGTGGCCAGAGATTTGATATTGCTCATAAGAAATTTCAAGGTAGAAGGAATCGTGATATTTGTTGATTATTGTAATGTGGCAGATGTGGTGTGAATGGTGGGAGAGGAGGCGGATGAGTTCATGATTGTACCTGGAGAAAAGCGCTCTGATACCAAGAAAGACTTTCAACATACTGAATAAAGCAAAGGTACACGGGAATTCTATGTGGAATTTATTTCAATTCATTTTCATATCTAATTTGAGTATCTACAACTCTATTTATAGATGCTACAGGACTTGGCTGACGTGTAATATGTGGCTGTAAACTGAATTTGAATATGTGGCTGTAAATCGTCTGTTATGCAACTCATCTTTACTACCTGTTTTGCACATGGGTTGTTAAAAAAGATCATACAGAGAGTTTGTTTGTAAGGTAAATTTTTATTTGATTTAAGTTTCATTTGGGATGGCTTTTTTATTGCTTCTTAAAGTAATTTTTTATTTCAGAAATTAATTTTTTTTTAACTAAAACCCTACTTTAAGAAGGATTAAGAAAGCTGTCCCAAACGAAACCTTAGTTTTGATGCCACACTTAATAATTAGTTTCATTTGACAAACATTTGTGGGAAACATTTTGACTCAACAGGATAATAATACTCTACAAACCACTGGGTTATGGTGCCTGTCTTGAATGTGGTTCACATCATACCAGCAAGATTGTACATAGTTGTTCCTAGCACTTGTTGTGATACAGAACTTGGTTGATTCTTGTAAGGTAGGCAAAACACAGCTAACCTTAAAGCATGCCAAATATTTATCAACAAAAAATGGAGCATAAAAAGCTGTGTGGAATTTCTATTTATTTTATTTTATTTGTTGATTTTGTTCGAGAAATCTATCATTTGGTACCTCAGAGATGTACTTTAATTCTATATGCTTTTTTTTTTAACTATTGAGTTTGGAATATTTGCGGCGGTAGAAAGATATAGGGTTTAACGTCCAAGTTTTGTACGAAGATCCACAATACAACCCAATACGAGAAAG